>CAUHTR010007302.1:18751-125996 GCA_959609185.1 Schmidtea polychroa
GGCACTCACAATCAACCAATTTCTATATCGATATCATCGTTTGAAATATATTTGTAATTTTAATAAAATCATAGCTTTGAAAATAATTATTTTAATAAAATTCAATTTTTAATTTTCAGAAAATTTTAATATCTTATTTTTCAAATTCTGATTAAATGTTAAATTGAACATAAATAAAATAACAAAAATCTATGTTTAAAAACAATGTAAATACTGTCATAAAAATTTATATTAATTGAAAATTATAAACCAAATAATAATAATAATAAAAATAATAATAATAATAATAATAATAATAATAATAATAATAATAATAATAATAATAATAATAATAATAATAATAATAATAATAATAATAATAATTATAATAATTATAATAAACTTCAAAAATATAATAATTTTATGTTTAAATTTAGCCAAAATTAAATTTTCTCTCGCAATTATTGGCATTAAATTATTTGATTGTTGTGTAAAACTATATAATTTGTGTATTTTATCATTCTCTTTAGTAAATCTTTGCTGTCCATAATTTTCTATTATTGTTAAACCAGTTAATTCATATAACCAGTTAATTCATCAATTTATTATTTACCCTGATGGACCATGAAGTGAAGGTAATTTTACTGAACTTAGATCCATTACAACTTCTTACTTCCATAAACGACTGAAAGATTCAATAATTGTATTTGTAAAATAAATTATAATATGGAAAGTAATAAAAACAACATTCAATAGATTTCTTCGGTTAAATTTTACAAGTTTTCAATTAATTTAAATTTTTTTATTTATTTAAACAACATACATATAGAAAACATATTTATTATTCCTATGCCTATTTATCAATGAGTTGACACTAAAAGTATGTCGATAATTCTTTACTGATTCTAGACGGATTATTAAAAAGATTAATTAAGCATAATAATAATAATAATTATAATAATTATAATAAGCATAATAATAATAATTATAATTATTATTATATTATTATTATTATTATTATTATATTATTATTATTATTATTATTATTATTATTATTATTATTATTATTATTATTATAATTATTATTATATATAATTAATAATTACTATACAATATTAATTAAAATTGAATTAATATATATGAGATTCATAAATATATTATGTAAAAGTTAAAAAATAATAAATGTAATTCTATACTAACCTGGAATAAACTTCTGACAACCGCCATCTATAAATGATTAAAAAATATCGGTCTCAAATTATCAAATCTATAAACTTGAATTGAGCTAGACTTCGACCCCTAAGCAAACGAACCAATAATTAATGCAATTTAACAAATGGTTTTGCGTGTCGGTATGTGCGTTGACGTACGGTTTGTTATACGAAAATTGACTCGGTCAATGGTACAAAAACCGTGTTCTGCACATAATATTATAAGATTGTTGTTATTGTCACTGTCGGTTTGTGTCATTCAATTATAAAAATAATAATAATTATATTAATAATGAGTTCACAATACATTTATATGCTCAGATATTTCTTTATCTCGTGAAAATTAAACCAATTATTATTATTATTATTATTATTGATTTAAGGGCTACACATTTAAACAAAAATTTATAATTAAATTATAATTATTTGCATTATCATAAAACTGTTTATTATAATTAATAAATATTGTTAAATGTCAAATTCTGAGACATCATTGCCAAGATCTCCTTATTAATTTCAAATAGTTAATTTATTTAAATATTTGATATTAAATTTATTGTTAATTTTTATTTAATCTCTGATTTTATTTATTCATAATTATCCAAATAAAATTTTCCATTATATTAGTTTATCATCCATATCACAATTTTACCAGATATGATTAGACCTGATTTCTGTACAAGACACTGTAATTGCACTACGGAGGTTTCTTAGAATAAGGACTTGAAGTTCCCGGTGGTGATGGTGAGATGGGAGCCTATTCTCAACTTAGTGCGGCTAGTGTTGGCTAAGGCCGTACGATAGATGCAAGACGCACTGGCTGTCTCGTCTTAAGCGAGTGGATCATGAAAACTTGAGATGGCACAATACCCAGCACTGATGGTGATGTCAGATGATGTCGTCCACCAGGTGATTGGAAGATTAAAAGAGAGTGTATGAAATGATGTTGAGTTTGTTTGGGAATGGAGGGGTAAATGATCGCTGAGTAAATTCGAGAAAATTTAGCGATGGTGTGCTCAAAAGGAAGCCTGAATCGTTTGACCTGAAAGTTGAAAATGATCTAATTAGTAGACACATAGAATAAATAAATTATAATTGAAAGTTAATATCCTCTATTAAGAGACCAAAAATAGAAATCGGACATAGGGGTGTTCTCTAATTATAGTTTACCAGAGGGAGCACACTTTTTACTGATTTAATAGAGTTCCAACGTTGAACTTTTATCAGGTATTATATGGTCACAATCATTGTATTCTAGATCTGCCTATAACCCACCACTTTTAGTGATCTTCATACCAATCAAGAAACTGGAAACAATATGATCATTACTTCGTACAATGATATCAGTGAAGACAGTCAAAACGCAATGCAAGAACTAATCAAGATTGAATATCGAAAATCGCGGCTTGATCACCATCCAATCAAAAGAAAGCAACAGCTTAAGAAAGGTGTTTATGAAAACACAATACTTGATATAATAAGCAACTTTTGTTCTTTATATTTTACTTTACAATGAAAATGTCACGTTTAGTTTCAATTATTTACAATCGAAATTTCATCTTGTCCAATTTTTCTATCAAATATTTGTATCTAATCTTTTTGTTTCAATCTTGTTTTTTTCATTCTCACTTAAACAACTTTTTGACAAGAATTCATTGTAGTAAATACACTATTAGAAACAAACAATTTCCACAATAAATCAATTGATTTTTGTTGTTGTTTTGATGAATATATAATTTTATGGATTTTTTTGTCAATTTTTCATTTTTATCAAGATAATAAACAATTTTACAATATTCAAACATATAATAATAATAATAATAATAATAATAATAATAATAATAATAATAATAATAATAATAATAATAATAATAATAATAATAATAATAATAATAAAATTAAAATTAATAAAATTAGGCTATTATATTATAAATATTAAATAAAATATAACTAATATTATTGTTAATGGTAAGCTCATAATAATTTAAAAGTTTTCTGATTAATTATTAACTTTATCCTTAACATCATTTTCGCATGGCTACCATTCTGGGGTTGGTAAATCATCCAGCACAATACTGCCCAGGCTCGCTCTTCAGGCAGAATTCGCCGTTGTTCGATATTTAGAAATCCGAAATTAACTTTTTTAAAATTCTTTTTCATCATTTAATATTATGAACCAATAAGTGTACCATATATTTCTCAAGGGATAAAACTTCGATTGAACTCTCCCAATATTAAATTGCATGGGTTTAAAGATAAGATTCACGAAAGGATGAATAATTGATCTATTGAAATGTCGCCAAGCATATTCAAGAGGGTTATCCCAATGAGAATCAACATCCCGATAACATATCATAAGGTTGCTTTCAGTCACCTCTTTCTTTTTAGGTTTAAACTTGAGAATTTCATTGTGGAAATATCTAGGGGAACAGAATCAATGTTTTGTTGTTTTCGGAATAAATTCGCTTTGGAGATTGGTTGGTTGGTACTCAAGTCCATGAATTTCTCTTACTAAAGGATAAAGCACGTGTTGTACATATAGAGAATTTGGTTGTACATTAACTAGAACTACTAATGTCGTGTCCAACTGCATTTCGCAAACGTAATAAAAATGATGAGGAAATTAAGAAAAATAATAAAAATGTTTCTCATATTTAACATAATTTTAAAATAAGTAATATTTGTTGCTTCATTATTTAAACAAACACTTTTGCAAATTATTTTACATAAAAGTCAAAAAAAGTACTTTTTAAATGTATTTTGAACATAAAATCACAACAATAATCAAAATTTTAACAAGATAATCCGATATATTCTGTTTAATCGTAATCACTTTTAAACCTGACAATAAAGCGCCAGAACCGATCTGTATAAAATTATATTAATAAAAATTCACTTAACGTGGCCACTTTTCCTGTTTATGCCCTCAGTAAACTATATGGTTAATCAAGCAGTATTTATTTACATTGAATTTGACAAGATTCAGTAAATGCACTACTGTATTACGAAAAACTTTTACCATGTTTTCACGCTATAAGCCACTGACTTAAAAGAGTTTTAAAATATTTTTTTTATCTGAAAAAGACTTAATTAAGGACCAGTGGCTACTAAGCCTTTTTTCAGATAAAAAAAAATTTCGATACTGGTAAATAAATAGAATGATGTTTATTAATTAAAAGATCTAATCTTTGTATTATACGGAGTTGAATTCATTCTCATTATCACTATTTATCAGAATTGCTTAACATTCTGACCATAACAAGTGTCGGAAATGATATGAATCAGTAAAGATATCGATGTTTTTTGATATTCACCAATTTTCGGCACTGCCTTTTATATATAATGATGATGATGATTTTGAAATTATAATTAAAGAATAGAGTGAAATGAAAAGAAATAAAAAACTGAAATTTCGTATTTTTGTATTTTTGCACCAAACCGCTATTTTTAGGATTTTGTAATCTAATATTAATGCAATAAAATATTTAAATATCAATTGAAAATATTTATTTAAATAAATATCTATTTCTCATTTAGTTTTTACACATAATATTAATAACTTTGATAAATGAAATGTAAAACATTTTTGCATGCTTGATTTAATAAAAAAATAAATAATTTTTGTTTGAATATTATTCAAATGTCTAAATAAAACAAAATTTAAATTACGAATTAGGAATTATTATTTTATTTGAAATTATAATTTTATTTTACTCTTAAAAAGTATCTTAAATTTCAATTTCTGAAAAAAACTAAATTTCACACTTGGAATAAAAATTTGAAAAATTTGAGTTTTTTTTAGTTGGATTTTATCAAGATATCTCACAATATTATTTCTATTTGACATTTCATTTCCTTTTTGATAGTGGTTTCCGAAACAATGAAAATAATTATTATATTATTTCATATATTATTTATTTATTATTTGATATTTTCTAGGTGGACATTTGTTAAAATTTGAATAATTTATGCAGAAATAGTGGTTCACATTAATTAGTAAAACTTCTTTAAAGATTTTTTGAATTTTATATCATTCTTCGTCAAAGAACGCGCAGAAAATTTATGTTAAATATAAACGTGATTAGAAGGTAGATAATGGCCCCTTGTCGGAAGTGGGCTAAGAAGTGAAGTGAAGTCAATGTGAAAATCACACTATAGTGAGACATATTTTGGTTTGAGGCATTTTTCGGATATAATTTTAAAGAAACGCTATCGACTGAGAAATTACGGTAATCGTATTTTAACAAAGTTGAATTTAAACACGTGTTGACTGAAAAATTAAAAAATAATTAAGTTAATGGAATTTTTTAGGTTAATTTTTATGAAATATTTGTCTTAAGTTGATTTTACTATAGTGAAATGTTTACATTGATTTTTATTGCTCCACCCTTACTTTGACATTTATTGCCTCAGGGGACAGAGAGAGGGTTATTATTGGTCAGGAAGCCACTAATTACCTACTCTAATTGGACGCTGAAAGGAAATTAAGATGGAGGAAAGTGAAAATAAAACTAATCAAATGTGAAAAGTTATAAAAGATTTTATTAATATTTCGATTAAATTAATTAATCCAAAGATTTATTAATTCGTAGTAATCCATGTTTTTTCCGAAACAATTCCAGTTGAAAATATTTTAACGCATTTAGTTTGAGTAGACCATTCATATCAAAGATGAGGCGGTATCACATTTATCAGTTCCAAATGAAACTATTTTTGAAAAATATCCTTAATTTTGACAATAAATACATTTTTTCCGGTGATGGGTAAACTTTTACTAATTACGTGTGGTTATAATGTGTCGCAGTGACTTCTAGTAGGTTTGTATTTAGCGGCCATTGTTCAACATCCAAAAATATCATTGAAGCTGGCTTGATGAAGATAACAGTATCAAACATAATAAAAAATAGTATGAAATTTTATTTTTCATTGAATAACAAAGACAATTTCAATCACGATACTGCAGAAAAATTTATAACAAATAAACATAATAAAAAATTACATTGTTCGTCTATTGAAAAATTGAAAATTTGTTTAGGTCGTCGGTGTAACATAAAATTAACAAATGATTATCTTACTCCAAAGTGTGCCTTAGTTGACAACAATAACGAATTCCAGACAATATAAACATTTATTGATCAACAAATAATTATCAATTTACAACAACACCAATAATTCAATATTACAAGAATGACTCGGAAGGATTAAAACTTAACTACTGTGCCTGGTCTTGACAATCGGTAGAATCGGTTTATTTGCATTTCTAGTTTTAACTCGAAATCACTTGATACTCGTGATTAATAACTTTAATAAATTGTTTCAATTTACTCTTTCAATATGGCAATGTTTTCACCGGTAATTTCGTTATTCACTTTAAGTTTCATTTTAATTTTGTTTTTTCATCGGTTTTTGCTTTTTTTAAAATACTTGTTTTCTTTTTTTCCTTTACAAATTGTGTCCATGTATCCAAATTTTGTTTACATATTTAATTTTTTTTGTATAATGTTGAGTTATTAAATAAGTTTGACAAGAAACAAATTGTAATCTGAATCAATAATTCTTTTGCATTAAAAGAACGTAGCCCAACACAAATAAGTTTTATTTCAATACAGTAATTTCAAATATTCAATCGTGCAGTTGTCAACGATTACAAACTCGACTTGAATTTACTCTTTATAAAACTTTGGACTAGTGGCAAGAAATCTTAGGGAAAACTATCTCAAACTATTCTTTTCCAAATTTAATGTTCTTTTTCTTCGACCATTAATCAAAAATCGGACTTTCTTCATTCTAAATAAACAAATTTAATTTAAACTATTTTACTAGTACTTAACAAACCAGATTATTCCAATCAAACTCGACGATCTTGTTTTTCTACTGAAATGATTAATGTCATCAATAAGGTTTTAATTAATTAATTTGTTTGGATTTTTGTATTAACGTGGCCAACAACTGATTTAAAATTTATTGATTCCTATTTAACATTTTATTTGCTACCTCTCATACTTTTTTCACTCGAGAAATATTGATTTATCGAATTTTAAATAATTGTTTCTCACTTAATTTATTTTTTAATTTTATAGAACTTTTAATTTATTTGCCTTTGACTTTTGATTCATTAATTTCATAATTCCTGTCAAGGGAAACTTGATGATTTTCGTGATCCCAACAAAACTTACATTTAAAAGGAGTTTATTTATGAAGTACTTAAAAGATGGAGAAAAGTCAAGCTAAATAAATAAAATATTTTTGTTGTATGTATAATATTTTATTGTAGCGTATTTTAAATAAACATTAAGTAAAAAACAACTTATTTTTGAGACAATGTAATAAAAGAAAGGAGTGTGAGAAAATATTAAATTAAATTTTTTAATAGAAAAATAAATTTATTTTTTGCTTCTAATAATTTGTCAACTTTCACGAAATTCCGAAATAGGTAATTGAAAAAATTTGCATTTTGTAGATATATTTTTTCAAAAAGACTATTTGTTTCCATTTACTAATTATGAATTCTTATCAGTAAATGCAGCTCGGAAAGAGTCTCAAAGTCAATGGAAGCCATTTTTAGAAATCAGTCAATTTTTTATTTTATTATTATTCTTTAATAAATTATATTTTTCAAAATAAATGCCATTTACTAATGTAATTGAATTCGATTGTTCAGAAAGTTCATTCCAATTTTATATATATTTGATTATTTTTTGAAAATTAATATGTAAATATTTTCTCATTTGTTTTATTACATTGAATGTAGTAATTTTGAATTGCATTTTTTTAAATTATTACGAAAATATATAAACTTGTTTATTATATAAAAATTTTCAGATCAAAGATATGATAAATAATAAACGTTTGAATTTTTTTATTGGCAATGAGATAATAAAAATGTTGCGTAAATTCTTAAAATGTTTATTGAGCATATGTTAGGTAAAGAATTAAAGAATAAGAAAAATAGTGTCAATAGTTCTACGGCATAACAATAGGTTAGCAAAACTAAGCAATGTTTTGAGGTCTCAAGTTAAGTGGTCTCATAAAGACCCATACCGTATGAAAGGACTCGAAAGAAACTAGAAAATATATTTTATGACAAATATAAAATGTAATATTTTCTTGGTTTAAAATACTAGTTATTTCTTATTCAATCATATTTATTTAAACTTGATCAATTTTCATTCGTTCAAAAAGTTCAACTGCCAAAAGGGAGTCTAAATTTTATAATTATAGCTTTATGCAAGTTCTATGTTAGTAATATTAAAGTGAGTACAATATGAGCAATCTCAATATAAAGCACTTTCAAAATAATTTGTGTAGATTCCAGTCTAACAGGAATCCTCGACTCTCAAAAAATATTTTCAGCTAATATGGGGCAGTACTTTTTTTGGAGACACCCCCCATAAAAAAATTTTAATTTGGTTCTAACTGATGGTTACGTAATTTTTCATTACTATTTTTTACTTAAAATTTTTGTTTAAATTGACGATTAAATATTTTTTGAAATTTACATCATCAAAAAAGAATCAAGGAAATAAAATTGATACCAGGTGAGACAGCACGAGATGAAATCGTTCTTGATGCAGCCTACTTCATTAAAGATAAAAGTCCATAACGTTATTTTTAGTGGGAATAGAACGCCGATTTTTCGTATCTAGATCCGAAACGTTTCCCTGAGGACCGGAATAATAAACTTCAATATGGTAAACTAGAAGAATTACCCAAACTCATGTTAAAATTTGATGAAACAGCTACGGGTGAAAATTTGCGGACTGAATTAGGAAATTAACTTTGCATTGGGAAAAATTGAAAAATTCTGAATTAGAGGATTAAAAAATAATCAAAGAAAATAATTCAAATGAGGATAACGACGAATTGACTTTGGAGAAAGAAGAAGAAATGTGTCTAACATGTGAAACACGCCGTGCATGCAAAAATTGTGCTATTTGTTGTTACAAAATATTACTTAGATTTATTGACAAATGCCTATAATTTATTTGGACTAACATTAAAATATTTGCTGACATGGTTATTGAGCCAAGTTGCTTGTAGGCAATCTTTTTCTACATTAAAAGTAATTAAAAATCGCTTCGAAAGTGATTAAATACAAAATATTAAAATAATTTTGAAATAGTATATATATATATATATATATATATATTGTTTCCGCCGATTTGGCGTGGGTTTCGTGTCGCGTCTGTGTGCGCGGTATGATTAGACCGAATTTTGTTAGTGTGCGCACACAGACGCGAGAAGTAGATTTTTATTTTTATATTGAAAGTTTTTATATTAGATCTTGTAGAATAGAATTAATTGTTTTCTGGAGGTTATAAAGTGAATTTGTTTTAACCGGTTATATTTTGGTGAATTTTTGAAATGAAGAATCTAAAAGAATCGTTGGAAAATGTTATTAAATCATCTGGTGAATATTATGACACTTCTATTAGACCAAGTATTGACAGAATAATTGCTGCAAAAGATAATGCTATATATGATGCTGGAAATTCGTTTAGAATTACAAGTCAAACCATAGATTTTTGGTCAAATGCCACTAATAGTTTTGTTCATCGTTTCATGTCAAAGAATAATAAAGCAGAATTTGGAACTGCCGAAAAGAAGGAATATGATATTCTATTTATTCGAGCTCTTAAAAGGATAAACACAATTCAAATGTTTGCTAGCAAAAGTGTTGAACAATTATCCAATGTTTTGAATTCAATATACGATCAATCAGTGACAAAAAACAAAGAATGGTTGAAACAATATATATATATATATATATATATATATATATGTGTGTGTGTGTGTGTGTGTGTACATGTACATGGAAATGTAGTGTTTTTGTGAGAAGTAGGGGCCCGACGTCTCTAAAATATCCCAGCCGATTTAAGGTTCCAGTCTGGGCCTGGTTCACTCAGAATTATCGGGTACTCATTGTAGGTAATAATCTCCTTCTGATATTATTTTTAATTTAACAACCAAATTGTTTTTCGCCATGTATTTTCTACGACCTGTGCGCACTTATAAATAACAGTATGTATATTTGACTTCCGATATGCTTTAATTTTTTAAATATTCAACCCTATATTTTCTCCTCATTATAATAATAACATCTTGCCGGATTCATCTAGTTTTAATCTGATAAAACTAGTGAAAGTCGGATAAGATCTTATTGTTACACCTTGAAAGTAATATAAATATTCAAAGAACACAATACTTACGTTACTGGACCTGTGAATTCTAAACAAATTTCTATGTACATTGAATGTCTAAAAACTTATGAAATTGTTCATCCTCAGTTCCATAATTGAATAGTTTTGCAATTTTTGATGGAACTCTATTCACATTTTAATAAAAGTGCAGATAAAAAAGACATATATATCCTGCTAGTTCATATATTTTTTTTTAATTGCTATATGCCTTTTTAGAATCTAGTTATAAATACTTAATTCACAATTTGATATAGATTTATCTGCGCCTTTATTGGTGGATACCATCAATGAAATATCATACAAAAATAATTAAATTTTTTTAACTGAATAAATAAATGTCATTTAATTTTGGAATATTGTAGGCGACAGTATGATTTTTAACTAATAATTTTGTAGTTCGAGATTTGAAGTATGTATTTAAAAATAAGTATTAAAACAAAATTTAATTAAAACACGAATTGTTTCATTAATGCTTTATTTATGAAAGATATTTTATAAGTAAATTTATTATTTAAATTATTTATAAACTTTATTTAAATGTCTGAATGAATTTTATTGAAAATTTTAAATATGTATCCATCGGGATTTTTTTTAAAAAATCAATTAAATATAAAGTAATTAATAAATGATAAAATATGCCTTTGCTGGAAATTTCAAATTTTATTCAAAAAATGAGAATATTTCTTTTATGAAATAATTCCCTTCGAAGATTATTTTTTTTAATATTTTAATTTCTAAATAAATTCGAAGAATAAATTAAATAAATAAATATATTTACTTTGATTTCTTAACATCAAAACAATAATAAATTAATGATCAGAGAAATAGGGCAAAGTTATAATAATTGAAAAACGCCAACTAAATATATTGATTAACATCAAGCTATATATTTCGACCGTATAACAGTATTCTTCGGGCTAGAAATCGTATTAATTATTAATTATTATTGTAAGATGATATAATAATTTCCAACGAATTACTTACATAACCAGGTCACTAGACCTTGATATCTATTGAATGATGCGGGAATGCTTGTATAACTAAATTAAGTAAGTATGTTTGTCTTCTGTGTCAACAGTATCACTTAAACTAATAATTCTCCCTTTTGTAGATTACGCAATTCAATGTACTATAAATAGTATAACGATTGTGTGTTCCGTTTAGATTTTTGAAGTGAATAAAGATTTCTGTAAAACTATGTCTTCTTCTAACATGGCGACCACGCCAGGACTCCAGAACTATATCAAGCCACCTAATCAATTGCTGCCAAATGGTGATTTAGAAATTTTTATTTTGGAATTGAAGAGATTTTTCGAAGTCACTCAACAACCGCAAGAAACTCAAGAAATTTTTACCAAGGCCTTTCTGTCGGTAGAGTTGATCCAGAAATATGAAGAAGTACAGAGCGATTATTCAGGCTATGAAGGAAGATTAAGAAAAGCGTTCGAGCCAAGGAAAAATCTAGCCATGGATCTAGACGCAGCTTTAAGATATCGAAAAGGAAATGACTCGTGCACCGAATTTTTCAATAAAGTGGAAAAGCTCGTCGACAATGTTCTTCGACACAAATTAACAAAACCGGCATTAATGTTATTTTAATGCAGAATGCAATGAAAGATATGGAAACAAAAAAAGAATTGAAATTAAGAGAAGTTAAATCAGTAGATAAGGCCAAGGAAGTGATATCAAGAATGGAAGAAATTCAAAAAGAGCTTTCAAGTGAACAATCATTAGCATCTCTACATGAAAATAAATCATATGCGGAGACAGTCAAAAGTCCGAGAAAAACTCAGTTGTACCAACAGAATAAGACGCCAATATTTTCTCACTCTAGAACCAATGAGGCCGTGAACTTCAATATGCCAAATAAAAGTGACTGGAAGAACGGGACCAGGCGATTTAGACTGCAGAGATGTTGGGCGTGTGGAGAGCAAGGACATATTCGAGCAGAATACCCAAACGTAAAATGCTCTCAATGTTCCAAAAATGGTCATTTTAAGTATCAATGTTGGGACATCTGAAGAAATTCAGTTAAAACAGAAGCATATTACAAAGGAAGAAATTATGATAGAAATCAAAAACAATTTGGATCCAGAGGACAATATCAAAGCAGAAACCAATCTTCAGACAGCGGACCACATCGAAGACAATGCAATGCGATATACGACTACGAATACGAGGAAAGAGAGCTGATTCAACAGGATGACATGCAAAAAGATTTCGAACAGCTAAAAGGGAGGCTCCAGTTTCAAGGGAGTTGCTAGGAGCCATAAATTTGGTTTAAGTAAGTATATTGTTGACACAGAATGTTTGAATTTGAATGCTTGTGATTTCAAGATTTCCGTAATGAATGAATTTAAAGATGATTTAAAAATTAATGATGTAATTATGAATGATTGTGAATGTTTTGACTTTGAAAATTATTTTGAATATAGTTTTTATGAAATTAATAACAAAATTGATAAGATTATGAGTATCGATATAATTAATAATAAAGTTAATGAAAATAAAGAAAGACCTTTTGCACCTAAATTCGTTTATGAAAGAATGAATGGCAGACCTAGTGTGGGTATTTGGCTGGAAAATAAAATAAAAGTTGATTGTCTTTTGGATACCGGGGCTAGAATAAACGTGATTAGCGAAGATGTTGTTAGTAAATTAAAGATGCGTGATAAAATAGGGGAATCCAATATTATGGTTACATGTGCAAATGAGAGCACACTTAAAATCATAGGAACAATATTACTAAAAGTGAGAATTTCGGGATTAGAATTGGTAATAAGATTCTTTGTGGCAAATAAGATTAACCCGAGCGTAATTGCAGGCGTAGAAATGATGAATTGTTTTGATATTAAATTACAGGCAGTAACTAAAGTAAAATTAAAAAATCAATTAATGAATTTAGAGGAAAACAATTTGAAAGGAATTATCGACCCAACGATTAATAAATTACTTAAAGAATTTTCGGATATATTCATGAAAAATAAATGGGATGTAGGAAAAACACAGTTAATTAAACATAAGATAGTTACTAGAGGTAGCCCAGTGACAATTAATCCTAGACGTCAGCCGATTCATATTGCTCACAAAATACAAGACATACTAAAAGACATGGAAGAAGCAGGAATTATAAAAAAATGTGACTCGGTGTGGAATAGCCCATTGGTATGTGTGTTAAAAAAGAATAAATCAGATATTAGAATATGTTTGGATTTTCGGGCACTAAATGCAATTACGGAGAGACCTCGATTTCCAATACCAAATATTGAAGAGATGATGGATATCCTAAATGGAGCACAGATATTTAGCACTATCGATCTTGGTAATGCTTATTATCAAGTGGAATTAGAAGAGGAATCAAAAATAAAGACTGCATTTTCAACAAAAGATGGTCAATATTGTTTTAACCGAATGCCTTTTGGAATTGCAGCTGCCCCAGCAACTTTTCAAAAATTAATGACTCAAGTTTTGGGTGATCTTAATTGGAGAGAAGCAATTGTCTATTTAGACGATATCCTTATATTTGCAGACAATGAAATCGAACATAAAAAAAGACTAGAAAGAGTTTTTCGAAAGATTCAAGAAGCTGGTTTGAAAATAAGCTTAGAAAAATGTTGTTTTAACAAACTAGAAATAAAATTTTTGGGACACATTATTAATAAAAATGGTATTAAGACAGATTATGAAAAGATAAAAGCAATGCAAGAATACGAAAAACCAAAATGTATTAAACGTTTAAGAAGCTTTCTAGGCTTAACAAATTATTATCGAAAATTTGTTAAAGATTACGCCAAGTATGCCAGACCATTAGAAAGGTTATGTGGGTCTAACAAAGATAAACTTATATGGACTGAAGAATGTGAAACAAATTTCAACACGCTAAAGAAAGCGTTAACGTCTACCCCAGTACTAGGATTTCCGGATTTACGAAAAACCTTTATTTTAGATACAGATGCTAGTTTCGATACGATTGGGGGAGTGCTTTCGCAGTTGAGTAGTAATGGACAAGAACAAGTTATTGCATATGGATCAAAGACAATGAATAAGCACGAAATCGGTTACTGTATTACGCGAAAGGAATTGCTTGCAATCTATCATTTTACTCAGCATTTCAAACACTATCTGTATGGAAAAAGATTTACTTTAAGAACCGATCATAAAGCTATAACCTTTATGATAAATACAAAAAAGCCAATTACAGCACAATTCCAAACATGGATTAACTATTTAAGTGGGCTAGATATCAAATTAGAATACAGAAAAGGAGAATTGCATGCTAACGCAGATGCCCTATCAAGAAAAGACTGTACTTCATGTAGTCAGTGCCAAACAGTTCATGAAAACGCCAAGGTAGATAAAAATAAAACTAAAATATTGGCCATAGAAAATATGGACCAAGAAATAAGAGTAAATAATGAAGGTATAATTTTTAATATACATAAAGACTTATGTCACGCAGGGGTAAAAAAAATTTACGAATATGCACGGAAAAATATGAAAATGAAAATTAGTGAAAATGAAGTTAGAAGAGTGATTGAAAATTGTGAACAGTGTCAGAAACGGAAGACGTGGACAAGACGAACAAAAGAACCGCTGATTAAACAGAGTACAGATGAAGTTTTCAAAGAGATATTTATTGATTTCTGCGGACCATTTAAGAAAACAATTCATGGAAAACAATATATTTTAGCTATAATTGACCAATTCAGTAGGTATATATCATTGACGGCAGTTGCTCATCAGGATGAAAAGACGACGGCAAAGATTTTAAGAGAAAATTGGATTTTGAAATTTGGTGCCCCTAAAATCATTCACTCCGATAGAGGAAAAACATTTGAATCTCAACTCCTTTTAGAAGTGTTGAAAACTCATCATATTACAATAATATATTCAAGTCCATATCATCATAGTACAAACGGGTTAGTTGAGAGGCAATTTAGAACTATAAGGGATGCAATTGCAATTACGTTAAAAGACAAACGGCATAAAGATTGGGCAGAAATATTGCCAGATGTGGAATTTATGTTAAATGCGACGATACAGCAGACAACCGGATTTTCGCCCTCTGACATAATATTTGGGCAGAATATTTGTAGACAATGGATGGAAAAAGAGAATTTGGATATACAAAATAATGATGCTAATAATCGGAGAAGGGAGATCGTGGAGGGAATTAAACATAAACAAAACATAGAAAAGAATTTAATTACAGTAAATTATAGGAATTTCGAAGTTGGAGACCAAGTATTGGTTAAAAAAGAAAATACTAGAAAGATGGATGAACGTTATGAAGGGCCTTATGAAATAACTGGAAAACGACATGACAGAAGCTATGTTCTAAAGAATAAGCAAGGCAAAGAAATAATTCGAAATGTAGAATGGATCAAAAGTTTTAAATGGAGGGGGATGTAAGATGATATAATAATTTCCAACGAATTACTTACATAACCAGGTCACTAGACCTTGATATCTATTGAATGATGCGGGAATGCTTGTATAACTAAATTAAGTAAGTATGTTTGTCTTCTGTGTCAACAGTATCACTTAAACTAATAATTCTCCCTTTTGTAGATTACGCAATTCAATGTACTATAAATAGTATAACGATTGTGTGTTCCGTTTAGATTTTTGAAGTGAATAAAGATTTCTGTAAAACTATGTCTTCTTCTAACAATTATTAATAATACGAAATTATTAAAAATACGATTTCTAACCTAAACGGTCGAAATATAAAGCGTGATTTTATACAATATATTTAATTGGCGTTTGTCAATAATAAATTGTTATAATAAATATTAATACTATACTAGTAAAAATTTCAAATATTATTATTCCTATTATTATTATTAATCTCTTGAGAGTCTACCAGCTGAGTCAAAAGAAATTTGTTATTTATGAGTGTGTACCAAATATTATAAAATGGATTATAAATATAATTAATTGTTTATATAATCTGATTATGTGCGATAAAAACAAAAAAATAAGGAATTGGTATATTTTTACTTTGATTGGTGTAAATTACTCATTTATTACTGACGTTATTTATTATTTTGGGATATTCATAAATTTATACATTAATTCTAGCACACTTATTTAATAAGGTTTATGCTTATTTAAAAAAAAATTTTGTTTTTTTAATATAATAATGTTTCAGCAGTTTGTCAACGCTGAATATTTTATAATCTTTTATATCAATTATAATTTCATTAAATTAATTCGAAATAAGTGATTTAAAAATATATATAAAGTGATATATATATGTTGATGATTAATATTATTTACAAGCATTTATTTTATTTTATAATGTAAAAATGATAATAATTGATAATTTTTTTAATTAATTTAATTTAATTGTTAATTATTATTTTTATCAATTTAAAATAAAAATTATAATAATAATAATAATAATATTAATAATAATAATAACTATAATAATAATAAATACAATATCAATGGAAAAGAAATCATTGTGAAATTTGAAAAAATAATAATAATAATAATAATAATAATAATAATAATAATAATAATAATAATAATAATAATAATAATAATAATAATAATAATGATAATATAAATTTTTTTTATAATAATAATTATTACGATTAGTAATAGTATCATCATTTTTATTATTATTATCTACATTATTTTAAACAAAAGTTTTTGAAATTTTTTATAATTTTATTATGAAATTTATTTTCTCTATTCACATTGGAATGCCACTAAAGTTAGGAAATGTTATAAACAAAATTATTTCAAGTCATTGAGATGAGTTAGACCAATTGAGAAATCATTTCTTGAAACAGCAACTAATTATTAATTGCGTTACGAAATGTTCCCCTCATCAAAAATGCAATTTCCTTTTCTCACGTTTTTAAATAGAAATTCAATTTCATTCTCATCGAGAAATTCTGTCAGTGAATTTCAACATTTGGAAGGAATGGTAAAATTCACTTGTCCACTTATTAATTATTACTAACTTATTCTTTTCCTTCAATAACCTAATTATCCGATTCTTGATAATGATAATAATAATTATTAACAATTTGTGTAAAAATATTTTTTAATACATGGCTTATAACAATATTAATAATGTAATGTAATTTTATATTGTTTATTTTTAATAAACACGCGTTATTTTGTTATTTGTGTTAATTATTATTATTATTATTATTATTATTATTATTATTATTATTATTATTATTATTATTATTATTATTATTATTATTACTTTTGCATCAAGGAGCTTATCTTATCATATACTTGTTTAGCATTTAATTATTGCAATAAACGATCATTTTATAGATAATAATAATAATAATATTATTATTATCATTTTATTATATCTTATATATATATATATATATATATATATATATATATATATATATATATATATATATATATATATATATATATATATATATATATATATATATATATATATATATAGGTTATTTTATATTTGTATAGAAGGAACTTAATATCAAACAAAAATGCTTTTTAAATTTAAAATATAAACTACAATTCCATCTTATATAATTTATAACTTGAAATTGTTAATTAATATTAGCACTAGAACTACCAACATATTATCCATACCTAGTTGTACCAATCCGTCAATTTAATGGATGAATGAAAAATGGAATTAATAAAAAAATTGTGAATAAATAAAATTCATTTTTTTATTGTAATTTAACACTATAACTACTAATTTAAGGGAATCCCAAAAAATGAAAAAATAATTGCTTTTAGTTATTAGGTATTTACTTAGCTGATGAGGTTTTGTTGGATAATGATATTTATTATAGAAATTTCATATTTGGAAAAGGTAACAGTTTTTATAACAAAAAAGTGCGGCAAAATCTTATTATAAAATGCTATAAAAAAATTAAAATGCTACGTATAAATATAAATACTATAGTAAATAAATGTAAAGATTTTAAGGTGTTGTGTATGGTGTCTTTGTTACAAGAGACAGGAAATATCTGGGATTTGATGAGGATGGAAATGCGCTAGATGTTGAGATCGACGAGTCTGTTTTCTTTAGACGAAAATATAATACTAGAAGAATTAGCGGACCACTTCGGGTGTTTTGCGCTATAGAACGTATTGGTAAAATTTGTATTTTAGTACCAATTAAAAATAGAAATACTGAGACTGTAATAAATATCTTTATCAAACAAAGACTCATTAGCTAAGTAAATGCCCAATACCTAATAGCAATTATTTTTTCATTTTTGGGGATTCCCCGAAAAGCCTAAAATGTCAAAATAATTTTACTAAAAGTTTCCGCGTAAATGAGAGGTTTTACTTTTTCATTCAAATGAATGAAAATTCAGTTCATATATCTAAGTATTAAAACAAAATTATTAGTTCTGTCATTTTGACGGTTAGGTTGATCCTTAATAATAAAGGATTGATAAACAAGATAGTTAATTTGTGAGTACATTGGTGTCGTATTAAAAGTCATCATAAATTTTCAAAATAATATTTACACAACAATGATAAAATTTATGACGGATTGGTAGTTTTATTGTTAATGATAATGTTGAATGTTGAAATTTTTAATATAGTTAATATATTTTTAATATAATAAGTTATTTTGGATACATAAATTATTTATGATTAATTACTTATAATAATAATAATAATAATATTATAAGAACTTTTTTTCCTAATTTCACCACTGATTTCTTTTTCATTGACATTGTATTCATTAAAAAGCTTGACTATTAATCAGTAAATATATCAAAAACATCGATATATTTACTGATTCATAGTTTTCAAGCTCTATTTAATAAATACAATGAAAAGAAATCAGTAGGGAAATTGAAAAAAAAAGTATTTGTAATAATAATAATAATAATAATAATAATAATAATAATAATAATAATAATAATAATAATAATAATAATAATAATAATAATAATAATAATAATAATAATAATAATAATAATAATAATAATAATAATAATAATAATAATAATAATAATAATAATAATAATAATAATAATAATAATAATAATAATAATAATAATAATAATAATAATGTTTTTCTTGTGACAACTTATAATTATTCACAATGTCTAGAATTTACATTTTAAAAACTTTATTCATTTAATTTAATGAAATATATTCTCATTAATATGTTTAATAAATTGTCAATAATAAAGTCAAAAAATTTTCACTACTTATTTTTCATTGAGATATTAAACTAAATTTTAATTATATTATAAAGTTAAACGAAAAAGAAGATTAAGAACTTGAAATTTAATATAATCTACATTGGAATTGTTTGATGTTCTGTCTTTATTTAGAATAGAATAAATCTGTTATCAAAATAAATTATTTAAATGTTGAATTTTTAATTAAAATTTTCTTGAAAATTATATGTTTTCATTTCCTGTTTTTTGATTAATAATTCATGAAATAAAGTCTGTGGCAATGTCGTGTGAATTTTACAAAAATTAATTTTTTTTGCAATTAAAATTTATGGTATATCCAAATGGTATTTTTACATTTTTTTCTTATTCCCAATGATTGGCTATAGTCACACTATCCAGTACTTATGCCTAATAAAATTTTAAATATTTAATTATTGATAAATTAATCAAAATAATAAAATAAATTGTACAAAGATTTAACTTAAAATAAATTAATAATAAAACTAGTAAATATGACAAACATTCTGAAAAATTATTCCCTAAACATAACCGTTATATTAACATTCTTTTTTTCAATTTTAAATAATTTTTGAATAAATATATAAAATAATTTACCATTAAAATTTAAAATTAGTTATTTCTTATTCTAATGTTAAAGGCTGTCTAAATTTCGAGGTTATCCTAAGAATATTTGTTGATCTATTCTCACCTGGCACTGAAATATAAACAAAAAAATTATAATAATATATATTTTTTAATTTATTTTAAATAATCAAAACATGCATCAATTAAGATTTTAGACATTTTCATTTAAAAAATATGATAAATAATAGCTAATAAGCTTAACAATGAAAAATTTTGAAATGGAAAATCTTTTTGCTAATCAAATAACGCACTGCATCCGTGAATTTTGCAATTGGTTTCACAGTTTCACTTGGATAATTTGAAATAAATATGAATAATTAATTCTCATAAAAATTTAATTATATTTATTTCTTCTAAATTTGTTATAAATTTTTAAAATGTTATTTGATAAAAAGATTTTTAATATTATTTTTCATTATTTGTCAAATTGATTTTAATTATATTAATTATTATATTAACATAGATAAAATTTTCACTTTATTTTACTATTAATTTTTACAAAAATGTTTTCATGCATTTGTCTTTTTAATGTTATTTAATTAAAACTTTATACTAAACGTTGAAGCAATACATAATACTGTCTCTGTTCCAAAATAATTGAGTGATTTCGATATTTAATTATTGTTTTTGAATGAAATTTCACATATTTCGCGTGTAATAATTTTTTTTAAAAACACCTTTTCGTAAAATTTTATTTTCATTCAGGAACTCAACCTTTGGTTGCTTTAAATACTTCTGCTCCTCCATGTTGAGATTTTAAAGGATCTCAAGGACTAAGTGATTTATTCATTATGATTTTAGTACTAATAAGCATGTGGTTTTGATTCAGATCCTCTATTCATTTTATTAATAAATTCTCCATTTCTATCATCAAAACACTTCTCTTCCGTGAACCTTTTGTCGCTGTAATTGGAGTAACACTCTCAAGAACCTTTTTAATCTTATCTTTTTGTCGCACGATTGATCGCACTGTAGATTCCGCCAATTTAAAATCACTCCCTACGGCTCTAAATTTACTGCAATTTTCTATCATTTCAATAATTTTTAGTTTTTTATCCGAAGTCACATCATTGCGAATTTTCTTAACCGATTTATCACTTTGCCTTTGTACATATTAAAAACTACGAAGGGCTCAAAAATAAATATGTAATTAATTTAATTAACATGTTATTTATTAGGATAATTGAAAAAGACATTATTTCACCCTTATTGGAATAGTGACAGTGAAGATTGCTTTTGGTCATAATATCCTTAGTTACAAAATATTCTAAAATTTATTTATTCGAAAGATTATCTTGTCTAAACGATGTATAAATAACAAATCAAATTTTAATTTAATTTTAT
Source organism: Schmidtea polychroa (assembly GCA_959609185.1). NCBI lineage: Eukaryota > Metazoa > Platyhelminthes > Tricladida > Dugesiidae > Schmidtea > Schmidtea polychroa. The sequence goes on from CAUHTR010007302.1 coordinate 40,295, forward strand.
ATATATATATATATATATATATATATATATATATATATATATATATATATATATATATATAAAATTAAATTAAAATTTGATTTGTTATTTATATTATAAACAGGGGCGGCTCAAGAAATTTTGTCCAAGTCGAGCGCCCTAGCCAAACTTTTATGAAGCGCCTACCATAAAGAATGTCAACTGAAACATAACGTTTCAATCTATATAACTATATAACCTAACCCAACCAACCTTGACTAATTTGCAAAGTTTGATGAGGGTAGCTTATATAGTTTAGGAGACATGGCCGCATTTGTATTTTAAAATTCTACAAAAAAAACATTCTTTGATTTTATAATTCTAAGAAATTCATACAAATCCTTACGAGACGTCACCAAATTTGAGCTAGAATATGTTAAATCATCAAACGCATATTTTAATAAATAATTTTTTTTCTATATTCAAGAAATAATTTATAATATTTTTACGTCTTACAAAATTGAGCGCCCTAGGCGGCCGCCTACTCCGCCTATATGGAAGAGCCGTCCCTGATTATAAAGATTGTTGGGATTTCTAACCGAAATAATAAATTGACAATTATGAATTGGACTCTAAATGTATTTTGGTAAATAACATCAACGAAATTTAAACAAAATGGACTTTTATTGATCAGCACAATTACAATCTAATTTTCAATTTTCTGATTACAGTCACAAAATTAAATGTTCTCTATTGCTTATTTCAACATTTCCAGAGAAATAGCTCTATTAAATAAATTCAGTATTACTGTTTAATCCCCATTAAACCACTCTCTGCTACCGTGTTTAATCCTCATTGATGTTGATGGAATCAAAGCCGATATATTTTTACGCATACGATCAGCAATACCAGGATTCATTGTCGAACGTCCAAATAACACAAAGTTTGAATGCAAATCCTTTCTGATGTCAGCAGCTCAGTTCATCATGGTGTTATAAGTCGCCTCTTGAATACCATCAGTTTCCATTCCCAAAAATAACAACTATAACAAAACTTCTGGAAATCTGAATTTTTCATTTCCAACGGTTATAAATTGATCATTTTTTAGTTCATAAATCTTTTCAAAAATCAATGAAAAAGCAGTAGTTTACATTGCTTGCTCACAAACCAGAGGAATGAAACACAGCTGTTCTTTAGTATTTTGAACAAATCCTCTTTCTGCTGTGGTTGTAAAGCTGTCATATTGCTCTGTCAGTATTTTCATCAAATAATCTGTCAAAACGTCATGTTTTGGTTAACCAAAAATTAAGAGCAACACAGCTCTTAAAACATCACTTCCGACAAATCCAGCTTTGCACATTTATGATTTATTATTCCTAACCGTTATCATATTTAAGAAAAACCAATTCCAACATGAAAACGTTTATTAAGCACAAGAAAACCAATAAAACCCCAAAATCGAAACATTCAAAAATCCCAAAAGTCAATCTAATTGGTTCTAACTAACCCCAACATTATTGCTGAAGAAGAAATTACGAAAGCTATTGATGATATTTTGGACTTTTATGGTGACTACTTGCAAACTTCAGCAACTCAATTAAGGGCAGAAATTAAAATGTGAATTTGAGATTATCAAAGTTTGTTGAAAAACCGAATTCAATAATCGATCATATCAAGTCTTGTAATAGTGCATTTTTTCCAAACGTTTTAAAGTTGCTTTCAATACTTGTAGTCCTTCTGGTTACAAATTGTACGCTTGAAAAAAGCTTTAGTAAATTAAATTTAATCAAAACTTTTGACCGTGCTACTATGACTGAGGATCGCTTAAATGAATTAGTTTTGTTAAATATTTATAGAGATGAGTCAATTGAGATTGAAGAAGTTTTGATTGAAATGTCAAAATCTGCCCGTAGAATCAAAATAAATGTATAAATTATGTAAAAGTTAAAATTTTTGAAATAAATGTTAAAATTTTAAGTTTTTGTGTTTCCAAAAGAAAATTTGGGCACCCCTCCCCCTCAAGAATTCCTGGTTACGCCCCTGCTTTCAGGATTAACAAATTACGATCGTGTGATCACTCGTTAAATTTAATTAAATTTAAAATTCATTTATTTCCTTACTTTGACTTTATTGTTCTCCTCTTTCATTTTCTATGAATCAAGTTTTCTAAATTTTCTCAAAATATCCCAACTAGAATCTTTTAAATGTTTTGTCCCAAATTTTTATATTTATTATTTAATTAATTAATATTTTTAATCAACCGTCTCAATTCTCGAATTTTCACTTCATCTTGATTTGTCTACTGCATCATTTCCTCAATCATTTTATTCATTTTAATAATTATTTTATTTTATTATTGTTGAGGATACCTAAATGATAAATAGCATAATAAATAAATAAATTACCTGGCGGTAAAAAGAAATGAAAAATAAGAAAGATAAATTAAATAAAAGAAAACAAACAAGAAATTAAAACAAAGGTCATTGTTAATTAAAAAGTACAAACAAAGGAGGAATTTCAGTTTGCAGAAAAACAAAAATATGGGGAGAGCCCTATCTTTACAGCCTGTCAAAGATAGCGAAAGTCTGCACAACATGAAAATTAAAAAACAGGGCATATCTCGACATCTGTCAGAGGAAAATGAAAATGGAAAACAAAATCTGTCTCTAGTGCCACAAATAAAACAAACTATATAAAGGTAAACGGGTGGACACGAATAGAGACAAATTTGGGAAACGAAATAGAAACAAAAATTTAGACGATAAGTTAGACAGAGTCGAACGAAACGTTATTGGAAAAACGAGTGGAAAACGAAGAAAATAATTGTGAAGAATAATTGTTAGCGAAGATTTGAAGAAAAGAATTAGTTGAAAAATTAAACGAAAAGAAGTCACTTGAGTATTTGAATGAAGTTGTGAAGGTCAAAGAAAACAACCAGTTCAAAGTCCCAGTTGATAAACCAATCAGTAATTAGTGATCTTCCAATCCGGTGTTATCTACAAGTGCTATTCCTCACTGAGTGATGTAATAAGCATTGTATAGTCACCAAGCAGAGTATTGAATTTATTGTCAGTGTAAAGTGAAAGTTATTTGTGATAACCAATAAAGATTTCTGTTGTCAAGTGTTATTTGTGGATCAGTCAAAGACACGCTTATCACCAATCCAATAACCCAACATTATTTAGGAATCCACAAAAAATATTATATTTATAAATAACGTTTTAAATCAAAAATATATCAATAGAATTTATAAAAATATTTTTAATATTTATTATAAGGAAACAGAAATAATGTTTATTTATCAACAAAATATTTATGATATTTTTTCTAGCAATAATAACAATTAGAAAGTATCAAACAACATTTCATTTATTCAAAAATCATTTCCATGCGACTTGGAATAATATTTTTCTCTTTTTACGATTTCATTCTATGCTTTGATTAAATTTCTGGAGATATTCTGTGATATCGATGATCAGTTTCAGTTCGTTGGCCGACAAAGGTTCAGAACACATAGGACAGACAGAATTCGGTTCATTTAGGAGACTAGAGTAAATCATAGTTAGGATTTTGAAATATTGGTAAAAGTTATTTTTTTAATAAATTAATTAATATTTGTTTAATTAATATTCAATTTCAATTGATTACATAATATTAGTATTTCGATTATCTGAAAATCGACTTTTATCTATTGAATAATGCATAATTTATTCAATTTAAGCAAGTATTTCTTTGAAAACTTAAAATATTAAAAACATGATAAATAAATTAAACTTCAAATAAAAATTAAATTATAAAATATGGAATATTTGAGCAGTACTTGAGTATATCATTCTACCTCTATATCCCAACTTCAATGAAGATTCTTACCACCTAAGAATAATATTTTCATTGTTAATTTTAACAAAATTTTCATCATTTTTTCTATCTCCATTTCCTTGTTTAAACAATAATTCTTCCATTTTACGATACAATGATGATCCGCACCATCTTAGAATAATATTTATCAAAGTTCTTATCTGAATTTGTAATAATTTTGACTGATTTATATAATTTTAAAGGAATTGATGATAAATTTGGGGGAATTATCTTCAGTTTTAATGATTTTAATATTTTATTTGAGAGGTTATTTGGGCGTCTAAGGGAATTAAATTAATTGGTAATTTTTTTAGTGTTGATTCTGTCTAGTTTAAGGAAATGACTAAGTGAATTTCTATCATTTTATGTTGATTGAAAGAATATTAAAAAAGGTTTTATTGATGATTCTAAGATAAATTTATTAGTAATTAATTTCTTGGTAATTTGCAGTTTTAATAGATTTGATTTGTTTTAAAATTTTATTTGTAACAAAAATTATTTGTGAGTTAGTTTGATAATTAGAGTTTTTAAAATAATCAAGTGATGTGATAAATTATTTAATTTTGATGATAGCAATGATAAGATATTGATATTGAACTTTGATTGACTAAATGATTTTTTTCAATAACTATATTTTCTAAGAACATTTTCATAAACCTTTCAATTTCTCCTTAGTCAGTTTACATATTGATGAACTTATAAATATTGAAAATCTTAAACTAGGAAACCAGTTAATTTTATCAAAGACATGATGATTGTAATTATTGTAATTTTATATTTGAAATTTACATGAAAATTAAATTAGAATTAACTGAAATTCGTGTTTATAAGTCTTGCTTGAAAAGTCAAGCTGTAAACGCTTAAATATCATTAAGGGAATCGGTGAAGAATTATGGTAGTGAATGAATGAGAAAATATAATATTTAGTAAAGTATTTGATGGTAAATTGGGTGAAAAAGTTGTTGATTGGTAGAAAATATTGATTTGAATTTAGATCTTTTAGGACTCGTATTACATGGATTTAGCTACTAAATTATTTCAATGGAAGAATGTTGGGTGTCAGTAACGGTTAGTTAAAGATAATTCATATTTTCTTGAAGAATATTTACATTTTCTATGGGTTTTAAGACTTTTTAATCGACTGAATTGATACATTAAAGAATGATATACAATCTCAATTGGTTGGAATTTTAGGAATTGATAAATTGATAACTATTGTTTTCATCTTGTTGGTAAATGTTTTAAGGGAAATTACAATGCTTTAGGGGAAATAGTCGGTATTTAGTAATGCTTCTCTAAGAGTTTGTTGAATGTATGTAAAATTATATCGTTTTAAAGGTTTATTAGGCTGTGATGAATGTTAGTTTAGTATTCAGTAAATTAGGGCAAATTTTAGATTTCTGGTTAAAAATATATTTCAAATCTAAAAAAATTATATCAGAGTGTGAGTAATATGTTATTTCTGTATGTCTTCACTTATTCTATTTTCTTACTTCATCCTCATTGTGGACTTCATTAAAAAGAATAAATATATCTATATTATCCTTTCTTAATTTTCTAGTTATTATAGTTTATTTCACTAAGTTTTTCTAATAAATATAGTCTCAAAAATTTTAAATACAAAAATTATGATTGAAATATTTTATTTCTTTTTTCCACACAAATTTTTGACACTGTTAAATGATCTACAATAGTAATGAAAATAAATTAAATGTTAATTTAATTTAATATTTATATAATACTATTCTAAATCTTTCTGAACACAAAATATGAAAAGATCATTGATAATTAAAACAAAACTTACTTTCTGAGTTCAGAACCAATAGCAGGAAACTCGCATTTCGGACAAATTACACAATCATCTCTAATAATGTGTCGGCCCTAAAAATCATCTTTAATAAATATTTTATTTTTAAATTCCAAATAAATTTTTGTCGCTTTAGGAATAATATGCAACACAAATTGTCTCAGACAATATTTGAAATAATAATTGTACTAGACACAATATTACATAAATTTATTTCTTTCATAATGATTACACCAATGAAGCTCAATAAAGATTTACAAATTTATCCAATAATTAAAATTACATCATTAATCCCGTAATAATTACACAATTGCAATTTGTTGTTCTAAAATTTCCAATTTTTATGTTGACTTAAAATAATATTGCTGCAAATATTTGTAAATATGAATTAAAAATTTAATCGAAAAGGAATTATTATTTATTAATTTGATAATTTAAGCATTTTACAACGAAGGATATTTAATAAAATGTATATATTTAATAATAATAATTAATAATAATAATTGTTAGACGCAATTAAATTCAAATCTTCTTCAAGCATTTATTTTTTATAACAACTTCAAAACTCTCTCGTTTACTAGCATATTTAAACACCGAGGCGTGATAATTATTAATATTAATGTAATTACTGGTCATACATTTAATTGATTTAATTTAATATAATTTGCTTGCTTTCTAATAGGAGTTAGAGATATGTATTTACTGTAATGATCGATTATTGCACAAATATATTTTTCTCCTCTGAAGGTTTCTCATAATGGACAGCAAATATCCATGCATACTTTCTCCATAGGTTCCGAAGCCAGAATTACTTGGGTTTTTTCTTTTGACTTTGTAGTTAAAACTTTGTTTTTCTGACATGCTTCACATATTGAAATAGTCTCTTTTACTTCATTTAGCAAATCTTCCATATCAAAATTGTTCCTAATATATTTCATAACTTTTTCTACTCCTGCGTGGCATAATAATAAATGTGTTACCTTAGTCATTTCTCGTCTTTTTGTTTCTGGTATCCATATTTTGTTTTGATTGGTATAGATAATATTTTCTTTTAATATATATTTATTATTTTTCCTTTCATTTATTTGATCTTTTATTTCTTGTATTTCTGCATTATCTCTTTGCCATTCATTTCCATTATTTTCGGTCATCAATGTTAACAATCTAGTTTTTAATCGCCCTGATTTGGGGTTATCATGGTCCATCAAACATTGTAAACATTTGCCGCATGTATTTCTAGACAGCATATCTGCATTCGTATGTGCCGTACCTTTTCTGAACTCCATTTTTATGTCTAAACTGATCAAGTAATTTATCCACGTTTGGAACTGTGCTGTTATAGGCTTCTTTGTCGTTAACATAAAAGTTATTGCTTTATGATCAGTGCGCAAAACAAACCGTTTACCATATAAATAATGGTTGAAATGGCGACAGAAATAATATATAGCCAAAAGCTCTTTTCGTGTTATACAATATCCTCTTTCATGGCTACTCATTGCATGGGATCCATATGCAATAACATGTTCATGCCCCATTTCCTCTCTTTGTGATAATACAGGTCCAATTGTATCAAAGCTTGCGTCTGCATCTAATATGAATTCTTTTTTGAAATCTGAAAATACGAGAATTGGCGCTGTAGTCAACGCCATTTTCATTTCTTCGAAAGCTTTCTCACATTCCTCAGTCCAGATTATTTTTCACTATTGCTTCGACATATGCTTTCTAGAGCTCTTGATTTTGTTGCATATTCCTTAATAAATCTCTGATAATAGTTACATATACCTAAAAAGCTTCTCAAATTCTTTATACACTTAGGCCTCTGAAATGATTTAATAACCTCAATTTTACTTTGATCTGTCCGAATCCCCTGACTATTAATAATGTGCCCTAAAAACTTTACTTCGCTCTTTAATAACTGACATTTTTCTGGGTTGATTCTCAATTTAGCTTCCATTATTTTTTCTAGAACTTCTCCAAACACATTGTAATGTTCTTCAATTGTTCTTGTAAAAATTAAAATATCGTCTAAATACACCATAACTCCTTCTTTCCATAGATCTTTCAATATTTTTGTCATTAATTCTTGGAATGTACCCGCTGCCGCCGCAATGCAAAAGGCATTCTATTAAAACAAAATTGCCCTTCTTTAGTAGAAAATGCTGTCTTTTCATGCGATTCTATGTCCAATTTCACTTGATAATAAGCGTTCGCAAGGTCTATAGAACTAAAGTACTTAGATCCATGTAATGTATCTAGAATTTCTTCTACATTCGGCAATGGAAAAGCTTGTCTTTTAGTAATCTTATTAAGCTGTCTAAAATCTAAACAAAGTCTGATATCTTTTTTGTCTTTTTTCCACACGCATACTAACGGCGTATTCCAAGGTGAATTACATCTTCTTATGATATCATTATTTTCTAAATTTTTTATAGCAGCATTTATTTTCTCCTCTAAATTGATGGGTTGTCTTCTGGGGTTTATCATAATTGGCCCTTCTTTTGTGATGATTTCATGTGCAATTAAATCAGTACATCCGATATCCCAGTTATTAGCCATAAAAACACTTTTATTGTTATTAACAATCTCTAACAGTCTTTTATTTTCGTTTAATCTTAGAATTTCTATTGCTTTTTGACATCTCTCGTTATCTGTAATCTTTTCCGCAAATCTAGCTTCTATTTCACACACAAATTCATTATATCCTTCTTCATTTTGCTTGATGTAGTTTAATTCAATTCCAAACTCTTTCTGCAATTCAACTCCGCCTATTATATCTGGAACAATATTTTTTACTATTATAAATATTATTTTCCTTTCCATATTACCAAATCTAACATCAATATGTATTTTTCCGATTGTCTCTAATTTACTATCATTTGCACATCTTAACATTTCATTTGTTTTTATGATTTTCACATTCACTAATTTGTCCACAACTGCTTCTGCCATTACATTTACTCTTGTTCCTGTATCTAGTAAGCATTCCATTCTAAAGCCCTGAATTTCAAGAGTTGTACTCGGTCTACCTTGCATTTTGTCATAACTCAGTATCGGTCGTTTCCATTCATCTTTAGTGAAAATATTTTGCTCCCCTGATATTTCATTAATCCACCCAATTTCATTTCTCTCTAATTTATCTTCTGCCTTTTTAATAAATTTATAAACTTTTTCATTTACTATTTTATTATTATATTCTGCTTCTTTAATTTCATTATACTCTTCTGGGTTCTTAGGATTATTATTATTATTTATTAAAGATCGATAAGCATTAAAATAACTATAACATTTAAAATTATTTAAAGGAAACTTTTTAAAATTACAAATTTTATTACATAAAGGTTCTACATTATATATATATAAGGATTATTTACACTATTAAAACTTTTATGACCAATATTTACATCAATATAAAAATTACCTAGTATATTGCTCCGATCATTGTCTCCCGTGTGTAAGGGTGCTGAATCTCCTCATATTTGTCTTCTGCATCATCTGAATACTCCAGTGGCATCGTCTCCTCATTAACTTCAATTGCTGCAATTGTTCTGCCTGGATTGTTGATCTTTTGTTGATAGCTTCTGGTTCGATGGGCATAATAATTATTGTTTCTCATGTTTGAATTAGTTTGAAACTTCCTTCTTTCCAAATTTGTATAGCAGTCAATCTCCTTGTGTCCACGTAAGTGACATCTCTGGCATTGAATCGTTGAACATTCTCGCCGTACGTGGCCTTCAACTCCGCATGCAAAACACGTCATTTTCTTTTTCATTTGGCATTCTCGACTAATATGACCAATTTTCTTACATGTCCAGCATTCCAATTGTCGGTTACTGACGTTTCGCTGCTTGAATTTATTATTTCCGTTTACCATTCCTATTTGAGCAACATCACTGTAGCTTCTGTAGTTTTGAACAACCGGTGAAGTCTTCACAACATTGATATGGCCCATAATATTGTTTACCTTTTCTAATTTCTTTATTATCGCTTTTATTTCTTCCGATGTTTTCAAATCTTTCATCTCGATCTCTTACACAGTTTGTAAGCAGGCATTTTTCTATTTCTTCGTCATCCCATTTGTGTGCTATTAATTTCTTTGTCATCTTTCTAATTTTCTCTATAAAAGTTTCGGCTGAATCTGGTCCTTGTTCATAACTCAAAGCTTCTTTTAGATCATCCATTAATGATGTCGGTTCGAAAATGCACATCGAAGTTTCTCTTCCATAGATTTCCTTCGGCTGCTTCATAATCTTCCATTAGCGATCTGTCAAGTAATGTTGTAGTTAATATTACTTGCATCCTAATTGTTGTTTTTGTCGCGCCAAAAAACCTTTGACAATCCTTGATAAAATTTTCTAGATCATCGCCTTTGTGAAATTTCTCAGGTAATAGTCTGCTTATCAATAAATCCGTGGTCGTGGTCGCCATGTTAGACGCAATTAAATTCAAATCTTCTTTAAGCATTTATTTTTTATAACAACTTCAAAACTCTCTCGTTTACTAGCGTATTTAAACACCGAGGCGTGATAATTATTAATATTAATTTAATTACTGGTCATACATTTAATTGATTTAATTTATTATAATTTAATATAATATGATATAATTTAATATAGAATTTAAATGTAAAAATTTAACAGAAATAATTATTTCTACTAACTGATCTCACTTCTACCATTTAACCATAATAATCTTATATAGGTCTTTACTAACTCCTTACAATAATAATAATAATAATAATAATAATAATAATAATAACAATAATAATAATAATAATAATAATAATAATAATAATAATAATAATTAATAATAATAACCATCATATTTTATGATTTGTTTATACGCCTATTTATACGTTATAAACCATATTTAACAGCCATTTAATTCGATCCGATTGGTATCGAAGAGAGTTAAATAACCTCGGAATTCGCTTGTCATTAGAAATTACATAGAAAAAAGCGACACAGCCTATTATAATATACCATTATTCCAATATTGTGATTTCAATAACTTAATTAATAATATTGTTGTGATTTTGTGTTAGAAATAGTTCTGTTGTCGCAATAAATTGAAATATTATAATTAAATAATTTTGATTTATAATTCAACTGAAAATATTATAATTAGAGTAAAAATGTAGATTTAATAAAATTTTAATTAAAAGTAGGTAATGAAACAAAATCAAATTAAAAATTAAGAAAATTTTTAAAATAATTTCAAAATATTTCCTCGGGAATAAATCAATAATTTTAGAAATTTCAAAGCCAAATATTTTTGAAATATTTCTAGAAAAATTCAATTAATTAAATATTCGCTCTTACAGATGCTATACAATACGAGATTGAACTTTTGCATTCGTTACACTGAAGAGTTGTTTCCAATACTAAATTCGAACAAAATGGACATTCGGTTTTCGGTTCTTCCTCTTGTGTTTTATCCGGTCTTCGAACGATTGTTTCCATTTTCTTAACATATTTAGGATCAATTTGGTCTCGATAATCAGGCCTTAACAACATTGCTGCATAACTGAAACTTGAATCTCTTAGCCCGGATCTATGGCATTCAATTACAGTGCTTGTCAATATTGGCACAACATCTACAAGTTAGTTATTATTATAAACATTTTCCTATTTCATTTGTAAAACTAATTTGCTCATAAATCATTGAGACCTGAGAACACATTAAAATTATTTTTTCTCATTTAAGAAGAGATAAATAATATGAAAAATAAAATTTATCTATTAACCATTCATGTAATGACAAAAGCAATTATGTAATCCGTAAATGTTTGGATTTAATGTTTGCATGTATAAATGTGTGCGTCATGTATCAATAATAAATAGACCAATGGCATTTCTGTTTTATTTTACTTCGAAATCAAGAAAACAATATAAATGTTCAAAGTTCTTGTCTTGTCTTAAAAGTTTCATTGAAGCACATATATAATAATAAATGATAATTTATGAACCGGAAAGCTAACCAATAGCTTTAGTGAAAGAAGTAATCTATTGAAGACTAAAAACCGCCACCGTAACTGCATATTAACGTGTATTGTCAAATAGTGCCGAAGCTCTCTTTTTAATATATTAAATTGATATAATAAATTATATTTGAATAATATATTATTTTATGCAAATGAAAATATTAATTTATTAAAAAGAGCTTGAAGACTATAAATCAGTAAAATATCAATGTTTTTGATATTCACAAATTTCCGGCACTGCCTTTTTCCAGTGAGTTTTAATTAAAATAGAAAAATGTATACTTAATAATATATAAGCACTATCTATCTGAATTTACATCAATGTTGAGTCTTTTTTGTCCTAAATTTTAGTGGTACCGCGTAATGGAATAAGATCTAAAGAGTTGATAAATAATAGAGACACAGAAAAATTCGTGAGTAAACGAGAGCTATAGATAAAAACTAATTGAGAAACGTTGATCTGGATCATAAACCAACGCGAAATAAAGTACATTTTTATCACCTCAACATTATGAAATAAAAGTGTTTAGTTGTAAAATTTCTACAATTTCAACAAGAATTCAAACTTTTCTCAAATGTGGCTTGGTTATGAATAATTAGTTGGTCTATGAATTTTTATAATTTTTTGCATAATCAATTTAAAGTCCATACTGTATTTCCTTTCCTATTTAACGATGAAAATAAACCAGTCAAAATGTATCGTATAAGTGATATTTGTGTGACAATTTTTATATATTTAAGATGTCATCATTATTTTCGAAATAAAATGGTGACTTAGGAACAATTATAAAAATTATTGTAATTCAGAAAAAATTGAAAATTTGGAAACGCTAAATTTTATCACAAGTTTCCTTGAATGCTTATGCTATCTATTTGTCTACCACATAATTTATAATTAAAATATTAAATTAAAAGTTAAATATTTTAAAATAATCAAAAATTGATAAAAAATGATTGATCGAACTCACGGAATATGAAGGAAATTATTGCAATTACATTAATAGCTTCAAAAATGTATTTAAATAACAATTTAATAAATCTTACCGTTTTCAAAAATCAATTATAATCGACATGAAATTCATAATAGAAATGAAATTTTAATTTTAATGAAAATATTATTAACATATAATGATTAAAAATATTTAGAAAAATTATAGAAAAAAATTAATTTAATAAAAAATATAACTTTAAGGTTACCATTTGTCAATAATATTTATCTTTGTTGTATATATATGTTTTCTAGATTATAGAAAAATGTTCATAAATGTCTCGCCATTGTAATAGTTAATGTAATATTAATGTAAAAGAAATTTTACAATTAGAAAACAGGGATTTTTTTTAAAAAAATATGATGAAAACTGATAAAATTTTGTCCGAGCCTGAATTCGATATTTTAAATATTAATAGATTAAATTTGTTACATATTTTTTACAAATTTTTGCAGAGAATTAAGGATTTACAGGTCAATAATAAATACATCTTATGCATGAAAAGTTACAGAAAAAATAATTGGACTTACGAGATGGAAATTTACTGATACTCTCCGCAACACGAATCAACATCCTAGCCCCTCTTAAATGATCTCCACGTTTAATATGCAACTGAAGTAGATAATAAATTATCAAATAAAACCCAATTTATACAACTTTAGCAATTATATAAGAATGAATAAGCATTAGATTGCTGCTCATTTCTGATGGGATTTTAATGTTGTTCTGTTTCAGTTCCTGCATCATACTAAATAATAAATCATGAGCCATGCGATAATTTCCATTTCCCTGTTCCTCTTTAGCTATGAGAATGGCAGTCCGGCCAGCTTCTCGATATTGTTTTAAAGCCATATACATTTTGAATAGATATTTCATATTTTTCGGAATATTGTCATATTCACCCATTAGATATTCAACTAAATAATGGGTCAGTTTGTCATCGTTTGCTCGACCGATTGCTTCAATTGCCAAATCAACAGCTTGACTGTCTTCAACATAAGTCACTTTAAGAAGATGTTTAATGGCCTAATGAAAGAGAAAATATTGTCAAGTTCAATTCATGAAATGTTGGAAATACCTTTTCATATTGGCAAGCTAAAAGATAAAACTTTCCTGCTAGATAGTGGTTTTTATGTTGTTCGAAATAGTTAGCAATGTTTTGATAATCCTCTATGGTTGCGTCAGATCCTGAAATAATTGTTGTTCAAAAATACTATTAGTAATAGATTAAGATTAGTAAAATTCACAATGATAATCAAAGACCTTATTCATAATAATAAAAGCCCATATGACATTAAAGTCATTTTTAAAATAAACTTACTTGCAAAAAAATCAGATAACAAATCTAAACAGCTATTAATAATAATGAGTATTTTTGTTTTCTGAATATTTTGGATATGGAATTTTGATCTTACTATAATTATCAGTAAAAACTTTTATTTTTTACTCTCTATATTAACTTCGCTGATGTTTGTATGTTTGTATGTGCCACGCAAATTTTGTGATGCCAAGTTAACCTACTTTCCGTGATCGGATTGAGCTGAAATTTGGCAAGTAGATTTGTTGTCGAAAACACTGCATGCTATTAAATTTTCAGAATTTAAAATATATTGATATGTCAAATCTAGTGTTATTTCCTTATTTCAATATAAATTCTGTTCTATTCATTAACTTCGATTATAAAGATAACGTAATTATATCTTAAATATGTTATATAAGTTTGAACCAATAATTTATATGATTATCATTATCACATTACTATGATTACATAATTTAGGGTTTCGTTTGGTCACGCAAAAAAGTGATTTTACGTAATAATAAATATTTCATAGAATTGAGAACGTATATTGAAATTTTAGTTTTGTGTGAAATTAAGAGAGTGAAATATAGAAAGTTTCAAAAACCATGTTTTTTATGGTTGGTTTTTCTAAATTTTTTTTACCATTGATTTTACAAATATCGATCATGATTTTGTTTGATATTTAAAACTAGACATTGATCAATAGTTGAAAAAAGAAATGAATATAAAACAATTTATTACAAAATTTATGAAATAGTTGCGCCTCTCTCTCAAAACTGTCAGATATTCTCAATCTCTGGACGAACCATTTGTATTCTGAATACGAAATATATGTATTTTTACAAGGTATATAAAAAGTAACTAAAATATTTTGAATTTTAATATTAATTAGATATATTAAAATAAGACCAAATACACAGCAACATATATTAATTAAAATTTAATATTTTTCAACCGAATATATTTATTTTTTTTAATTATTGTTACAAGAAAGTCATGATGCCAGTCGTAACTCTTCATTAATGAACGTGTAGAAACAGCTTTGCTAAGACGAAATCAAATTCAACAACTCATGTAAGTTTCTCGTAATCGGTGTTGAAATAGAAAAAACATATATCGGTTGAGAAAATAGAGGAATACCTTCTTAAAGTTTAAAGAATTGGTGAAATTTACAAAAACAATCAAAGCAGCGCATTGGTAAGAAATACTGCTAAGAAATTTGGATGCAGTTTAAAACAGTATGCAATGTTTTAAAAAAAAGAATTTCAACGTTACTCATACCATTAGTTTCTATAGCATTTAAATTTACCGCGTTTATTAATACTAAATCCATGATAAAGTTTTATTCCGAGGGTTAATGCAGTGCTTCTCACTTGGGGCCCTAGGGCCCCAGTTGGGGCAATTTGGAAATTAATGGATTTTTAAAATTTGATAAATCATAATTTTTCTCAAGTATGTCGTATTTTATGTATATTATGATAAAAACAATTTCTTAACACTGAAGATATAGTTTTAACCAAGATCTATGTATTATACTTACATCTTCTCAATGCAATCTTTATCTTATAGTTTTGATTTTTTACTAGTAATATACAAAACAAACGTTAAACCAGTTATAAACAAATTTTGACTCTTTTCTCTTTATCGAAAAAAGTCTGGGGTAATTTGACTTTTAAACTCTATTGTTGGGTACATAGAGCATAACATGATGAGAAGCACTGAGTTAGTGTAAATAAAAGAAAAGTATACAGCTGAAAAAATCAAATAGCTGATGGGAAATATTTTGAGAGATTTTTGAGTAAAAAACTGTGATGGTAAATATGATGGTAAAAAACTGTCCACTTAATTCCCAAGGGAAACCGCTATGTTATAATCATGCAACTTAAAGTTTTATATAAAAAACTTAATACAGAAAATATTACAAATCTTGAAAATGATAACGAGGATGGGCTTATCTTTTGAGACGAAGGAGGTAAGCAGGAATTAAAAAAAATTTCGGCTAATTTGAAAACCATATTTGTACTAATGAAATAACTTTTCAGTTAAAACGTTTCTCTTAACCTTTTATTTTGGATATATTAAAGCAATATTAAATTTCAATCCTGAGCAATGTCATTATTCAATTTCAATATACCACAAATATCTAAATACGAGCATGACGGGAAAATTTAAAATGATAATAAAAATAAAGTTAATTTTTTGTAAATTTAATTTTTTAAATTTTTCAAGTAACTTAAAGTTAAATTTTACAAAAATTTCCTTATAAACCATATTGTGAGTAAAATTCCTTGTACTTTTAGCAACTTTCTTTGTTGTGGGCCTGGAGTGATGAATATTTTTATGTTGTCACAATTCTTTGATCTCACTAAAGCTTCGTAGAATTGTCCAGGTAAGAAAACTGGATCGTTTAAAAAGATTATATATTTATAAAATATATTATGTTAAATATTATATTATTAATCGATTTGATCTGACACACGTACAAACAAACCAACAACTTAATGACGGCTGATATATTATTAATGTATAAATACATTTTATATAGATGAAAAGCGATTGAATTTATAAAGAAACATTGAGATAACTCCTTCGGTTTCAAAGATTAAATTTGTGTCATTTATAAAAGATTTAAATCTAACCGATAATTTTTGCGTAAGTTTCCATTTGGCCATGTTCTTGAGCGAAATGAAGAGCTTCACTGTGGCATTTACTCAAAACAAGAAATTGTATGGCACTTGCAAAATCTCCGAGTCTAATGAAAAATTGAGCAACATAATGAGCACCCTCTTTGCTATTGGTAGCGTTAACAATTCTTACAGCTTCCTCGGGATTGTTAAGATGTTCCAAATTAACTCTAAAGAAAAGAAAATACTAGAATTATTTTACTAAATATTATTTGTTTATCTTCATTTCTTTTTATGGCTAT
Source organism: Schmidtea polychroa (assembly GCA_959609185.1). Classification (NCBI taxonomy): domain Eukaryota; kingdom Metazoa; phylum Platyhelminthes; order Tricladida; family Dugesiidae; genus Schmidtea; species Schmidtea polychroa. The sequence continues at coordinate 57,113 of CAUHTR010007302.1, forward strand.
CGATTAATAACAATTGGTAAAGAAAGTGCTGAAAAACCTTTGTTATAAAGGGATTAAAATTAATAAAGATTTTACTGATAATATCATTAAATAAATACAATGTCAATGGNAACCAGTTATAAACAAATTTTGACTCTTTTCTCTTTATCGAAAAAAGTCTGGGGTAATTTGACTTTTAAACTCTATTGTTGGGTACATAGAGCATAACATGATGAGAAGCACTGAGTTAGTGTAAATAAAAGAAAAGTATACAGCTGAAAAAATCAAATAGCTGATGGGAAATATTTTGAGAGATTTTTGAGTAAAAAACTGTGATGGTAAATATGATGGTAAAAAACTGTCCACTTAATTCCCAAGGGAAACCGCTATGTTATAATCATGCAACTTAAAGTTTTATATAAAAAACTTAATACAGAAAATATTACAAATCTTGAAAATGATAACGAGGATGGGCTTATCTTTTGAGACGAAGGAGGTAAGCAGGAATTAAAAAAAATTTCGGCTAATTTGAAAACCATATTTGTACTAATGAAATAACTTTTCAGTTAAAACGTTTCTCTTAACCTTTTATTTTGGATATATTAAAGCAATATTAAATTTCAATCCTGAGCAATGTCATTATTCAATTTCAATATACCACAAATATCTAAATACGAGCATGACGGGAAAATTTAAAATGATAATAAAAATAAAGTTAATTTTTTGTAAATTTAATTTTTTAAATTTTTCAAGTAACTTAAAGTTAAATTTTACAAAAATTTCCTTATAAACCATATTGTGAGTAAAATTCCTTGTACTTTTAGCAACTTTCTTTGTTGTGGGCCTGGAGTGATGAATATTTTTATGTTGTCACAATTCTTTGATCTCACTAAAGCTTCGTAGAATTGTCCAGGTAAGAAAACTGGATCGTTTAAAAAGATTATATATTTATAAAATATATTATGTTAAATATTATATTATTAATCGATTTGATCTGACACACGTACAAACAAACCAACAACTTAATGACGGCTGATATATTATTAATGTATAAATACATTTTATATAGATGAAAAGCGATTGAATTTATAAAGAAACATTGAGATAACTCCTTCGGTTTCAAAGATTAAATTTGTGTCATTTATAAAAGATTTAAATCTAACCGATAATTTTTGCGTAAGTTTCCATTTGGCCATGTTCTTGAGCGAAATGAAGAGCTTCACTGTGGCATTTACTCAAAACAAGAAATTGTATGGCACTTGCAAAATCTCCGAGTCTAATGAAAAATTGAGCAACATAATGAGCACCCTCTTTGCTATTGGTAGCGTTAACAATTCTTACAGCTTCCTCGGGATTGTTAAGATGTTCCAAATTAACTCTAAAGAAAAGAAAATACTAGAATTATTTTACTAAATATTATTTGTTTATCTTCATTTCTTTTTATGGCTATCGATTAATAACAATTGGTAAAGAAAGTGCTGAAAAACCTTTGTTATAAAGGGATTAAAATTAATAAAGATTTTACTGATAATATCATTAAATAAATACAATGTCAATGGAAAAGAAATCAGTGGTAAAATTTGAAAAAAAAATTCTTATAATAATATTTTGTTGTATATTTAATAAGAATTTTCGGAACTGTAAAAAGAAATGTTGCATACTCGTGCTAAATATAAAAGATTATTGATCGATAATTTAAAAAAAGAAACACAAAGAAATTTGAAAAGATCAAGAGTGAATAATACCGTGTTTCCCTAAAAACAAGGTCATGTATTATTTTAATTTTTGGTTCAAAATATTGTTGAGTTAATTAGATAAATATTAACGTTTGTGTTTCTGGTTCCACGCGTTCTGTAAAAAAATTAGCTAAACAGCGCTCAGCGTATGTTTGTAATCAAATTTGTATAAACTACAATTTACAAAACTCAGAATATCGCAATATAATGCCTAACCTGCTATTCAATAAGTGTCGCTGTAACCGCTTTGGTTCCGCACGTTCTGCAAAAATAATCACCTTTTATTTACTTCTTTAACTTAACTCGATTCTTTTATTTCCCTTTCCATTAGTTCTATCTTCTATCTTTAGTTTTTTCCTTTTTAGCCTACTGTCGCTTTCTTCTTCCCTACCGAAGCAAAATGCCAATTGTTTCTGAACTTGAGCTCCTTTATATAGTTGGAATAATCGCTTTGATTAATGGTATTCCAACTAGATCGACTCCTTTTAACAAGCTTTGCGTCGAGGGCTTTTTTATCTTTTCTCCTTCGAAAGAAATAATTAAGTTTCCCACCGTGCGTCTGTCCCTCTTGTGGTAATCTTTTCTCCGTTTTCCCATTAATCATGTTGTCATGATAATGGTTTTCCATAATCCACTTTGTTTACTTATCTTTCTGTTAACTTACTCGGGTTTTCCTTAATTAATTAATTCTGTTTTCTACGTTTTTTTGTACTTCGACTTTTTCTGAACATATTCTGATGAATCCGTTTATCAAATTTTAATTCGATGATTTCTTATTTCGAATTTTTACTATTCATTTTAATTATTTGGAAATTCATTCTATCATTTTCTTTTGGAACATCGTTTTAACCTATCAAACATTGAACTATGTCGTGAATTTTTTGGATCTCTATTTCCTGTAGAATCATTGATAATGTTTCCTGTCCAGCAATATGAATCTCCTTAAATGAGCATTTCTTGTCCATGTAGCTAGTTAGGAATGCATTAACAAAACAACCGTCAGTGATTTTGTCCCACGACTACATCATACAATTCATGATTTCCTTTAAGCTAGGCTTCACAAAATTACCATGATTATTTCTTTACATTCTATTTTTAACGTAATCATTGATTTCCATGTGCAAATTATCTTTGAAAGATAATCAGCTATTCCTGTAAGAATTATTATTCAAAAAACCATGCCATAAAGATTTAATTATTCTCGATACAAATACGGAATATACAGGTATTAAACAACATTCTAAGAGGGTGGTTATGAAAATATTAATATCTTTAAGAATTCATTAAATTGTTATAAATTTCCTTTATCTTCATCCTTTTAGACTTTTGACATATATTTTGTTTTACATTCTAAGTAATACAATATATCAATCAAATGTCTAAAATAAATTAAGGTAAAAGAAATTAAGAAAATATTCTAAGGATTTCTTGCCATCAAACTAAAAAACTAATTAAATATTCGAATTAAATTAAAAATATTAATCAATCTAAGTTTTCTAAAAGAAATCTTAAGGCATTTATAGCGGAGTTTATTAATTATTATTCCTAATGGATGAAATCTTACTGATATTTTCAAAATATTTTATAAACATTTAATTATTAATTGATTTGCCTTAATAACAAATTGTGAAAATGCTTAAGGATTAATTTTAATTAATTTCTTAATAGTTGCAAATTTAGAGTAATTAAAATTATTATTTATTTTATCATTAAAATAATATTAATAATAATAATAATAATAATAATAATAATAATAATAATAATAATAATAATAATAATAATAATAATAATAATAATAATAATAATAATAATAATAATAATAATAATAATAATAATAATAATAATAATAATAATAATAATAATAATAATAATAATAATAATAATAAAAATAATAATAATAATAATAATATTAATAAAAATAATAATAATAATAAATAGATTTATTACCTAATGACAGAGTCATAGTCTTTTGCTAACTCATAATAATAATAATAATAATAATAATAATAATAATAATAATAATAAAAATAATAATAATAATAATAATAATTAATAAAATAATAATAATAATAAATAGATTTATTACCTAATGACAGAGTCATAGTCTTTTGCTAACTCATAAGAGGCGACGGCTTCTTTATAAAGTCCTTCCGCTTCACGAGCCTTGGCAAACTTGTAAATGAAGCTTTGGTGATGATACATGCTTCAGTAACTGGCCAACTTTATTCCAATTTTTAAGTCTTATGTAAGCAGTAATAGCTTTTTCAAAATATTGGGCTTTCTCAAATAAAGCTCCTGCTTCAGCCATTTGCTGTTACATTTCAAAGGAATTAAAAATGAATATAATAATATCACATTACTTTTGTTTGTTCTAGAATCATTGCGCACTCTTTCATTAACATTCTATTGTTGCTCTGTTCTGCCATCATGACACCTCTTGAAATTAATTATTAAAATTTTCATTAGTATTATCGTTGTACCGTTTCGTGTCACCTAATCGAATTGCCATTCGTGCAATCCCAGTAGTACAAGAATTAATGTGATCACTGAGATCCTTATTGCCTCCTATTTCGTCTCCGTCATTATTACAAAGACCCCTTTCATAATTCAACATGGCGTTAACGTAATCACCAATGAATTCTAATTGTCCAGCATATTCTCGGCTAATAAATGGAATTTGTGATGGCTCCAAAGCTTTGGCCAATTGTAAAGCTGAATCCCAATGCAATAAATCTCTTCTCATCTGCATTTGCTGGTAATATATTACGAAGACTAAGTATTACATACATTAAGAGCTGCTCCAGGATTTGATGAATTAAGAAAGAAATCTTGAGCAAGATTGAAGTCATTTAAAAACATTGCTATGTATCCAGCTAAAAGGTTTTTGTCTTCGATATGCTTGATTTTCAGCAAGGAAAACACCATTCCTGCATCTCCCAATCGCCGATACACTCTTATAGCTGAAATTCGGAATTAAATTTAAATCAAATGTAAAATAGAATGTTTAAGAACGGTCAAAAATTAACAATTTCAAATTGCCAATTCACATAGACAATTTTAATAATGGATATGTCCATGAACCATAGATGCTTGTCATAATGTTTTAAATGTATAACTAGCCATATAGTAAAACCATGAAGTTTCTTAATAAAATAATTAGTATTTTAAAATGTCATTAAAATTATACATAATAACGAAAAATAATATTTTCTAATGCTTCCAAAAAGGAAATTATAAAGACCATGGAACAAAGTAAAGATTTTAGTCACGAAGATTTCTCCTAATTTACACATTTTTATTATTATTAGTATTATTATTATTATATTATTATTATTATTATTATTATTATTATTAATTATTATTATTATTATTATTATTATTATTATTATTATTATTATTATTATTATTATTATTATTATTATTATTATTATTATTATTATTATTATTATTATTATTATTAAAAATTTTATTTTTGAAACACAAAAATAGAAAATATTAAACATTGAATAAGTGTAAATATAACTGACATATAAAAGCTATTATTTTCAAACTAAACGAAACATCATGAAGATTTAAATATTAAATTTAATCTGCTGTCAAAATAAAAAATTTTACCAAAGTCTATATCCAAACATTTTAAAGAGGCTTTAGCCAACTCCTTCCAATTTTCAGTTGATTTGGTTTTATCCAAAGACCCTAATTTCTCAGCCAACTGCCAAGCTTCAGAAAAGTAATTCACCATTATTGCTTGATGGAAATATTGAAATAACTTAAAAATAATACATAGAAGAATTATGAAAAATTATAAATAAGATAAAATATTAAAAATTGAAAGTTTCATTCAACTAAGACATCACAAAGAAACAGAAGTTAGTAAATATCAAAACAAAATATGAAATTTAAAAAAACTTTGTAAACAATGTAATTAAAGAGATGAAAAATAAATCAATCATTTTTGCAAAAATATTTATTGCAATTGTTTTTAAAGAAAAGAAGAAATAACAAAACCTAAAGAAAGACTTAATAAAAGTGCCAACACGTGTAATTATAACCAAAGCTTCCTAAACTTTTCAGCTTGGCAAACCGGTAGAAAAATATACCCTTACATCAGAGACCAGTGTCAATTTTATTATTTTTCTTATGTCATATGTCATAAAATTTATATAAATGCTTTATTGACCAATATTATATTATTCTAACTTTTTACCCAGTTCCTTGATCCACTGTGTGGACTGGTGCCATTCCACGGCCTATCGCTTTGGGAAGCACTGGTCTAATGTATTTCATAATAAATTATTTGATTATCAAGGATTAACAAATAAATTTATTGTGGAACTTGGTCACAGCAATTTAGAGGAAAATAATGGATATATAATGAGACTTTGGAGAAAAACATTAAACAAATGTGGTTTATTGCAATTTACATTGTAACTTTAATTTTTGGAAAATATATTAATATTTTGGGTACTTGTTCATTATCGGGACCCCCAGTTCATTATTCAAAAATTCGGTGAAGTAATAATAATAACAATATTTTGAGATGTTGAGTGTGAGCAGTACCCATAGGGGGAGAAAATATCTTGTCTAATAAACTCTGAGTATATATAATAAAACTAAAAATAATAATAATAATAATAATAATAATAATAATAATAATTAATAATAAGAACTTTGAAAATAACTTTAAAATATTAATAATAAAGTATTAATATTCATTAGGTTTTTTTTGTTGTAGTATTTTCTTTTAACATTGTATGAATAAAATAAACAGTAATGTATAGTAAGGTTGACTTTGTTACTGGAGAGAAAAAGTTAAAAGTTGTAGATAAAACAGATTTATGAAGAACTAGTGATTACATTTGATGAATGACATTAAGTGAAAGTAATTTTCAGAACCTTATCCAAAGTATTAAAGATAAGAGATAAGGGAGAAAAAAGTTATGATGAGTTAGACGATTATGAGTTATAAATTAAAAAGTAAACAATTACTACCAGTCAACGATTTAGAAATATTAATATTATTATTTTATTTATGTTGATTTAATACTTATAATAGAAAGAAACTTATTGATGATGTTTAATCAAACATTTTCTAGGGTTAATAATAAGCATTTATATTTTTAGTAATTAATGGTTTAATAGTATATTCGTTAAATTAATTTAAATTTTATCTATTTTCACTGTTCAATTTCAATTAGATTCCATAACAATGATTAATTTTACTTTACCACTCTCAGTGCCACAGAAAAACAGGCCTTTTTAACATGTTATTGTCAGACACATTGATCTGACAAGTTTATTTTAAAAACAGTCTCTGTCAGACAAATCAACCTGACACAGAGTATGTTAAACGAAATTTAATAACTTGACTATAGGAATTGAGGTGACAGAAAAATATTGTGGTTGTGGTCCGAGCGGCAAAGCACTGTCAGTTAAAAATGACTGACGTGGCACTGAGAGTGTTAAAAGAAATTATATAACTAATTAAATAAATATGGCAAACATTTAATTATAAGAAAACGTCACTCAAACTTTTGATTTACGATATATTCCAATGGATTTTTTTTGTCATCATCAAATAGAATTAAAAAAACAATAGATTTTACAAACAAATTTTATTACATTGTCTTTAAAAAAATAATTTTCAATTTATACGAAATATATTTTAAAAATAATTTTTACTTCTTTATATTCCACACTGTCAACTTTATTTAGTGCTTGTTTAAACGCATGAGTACCAAGGACATTAGTAACAAGTTTTCCATTTTGGTTTAATAGAATAATATCACCATTTTTTAGAAACAATGGCAAATGTCCAAATGGAGCCTTTGTAAATCCAATCAACTTTATTTTTGTAGCTAAAAATATTTTAATTGATAAAATATAAATTTTTAATTGGTAATATAAATTATGACAAATAATTAAAAACAAGCATGTCTTATGAGATTTTTAATAGTAAAAATTTGGTTTGATGTATTCATAAAGTGATTTTACATTTTCATTGATTTATAGACATTTCTTATACATCAAATTCCATTTCATTGTAAGTTCCATATGACATACTGTAGAAATTGAAAAAATGATAGAAAAAATAAATGCTCAACTCAAAAATATTCACATATTAAAATACACATGCCAACTTTAGATATACATTTATGAAACATTGAGATACACTCCTGTAATTATTATATACAATTTGGGGAGGGGGGATATAACGATTCTTTTGAGGGTTCCAATTTGAGTTTTCGTGAAAATGAGGAGATTATTGTCTATATACTCTAAAAATTGAATTAATACTCAACGAAGAGGGTTATTATTTTGTAGAGGATTTTTTCAAAGAATACGGGATGGGAATTATTTGAGGTATTATAAAAAATTAATTGAAGTTAAGCAAATTTTTATTCATCCTCTATTTCAGAAAAATTGGACTATGAAACATCATACGTGGAAATTTTTTGAATCATTCTATCGCTTGAATTTTTAATTAATCGCATAAACTTTTCTGATTGATGAATTTCACTTTCTTGAATGATCCATTCTCTGAGCCTATGTCTATCAATACCAAATATTGTAGCTACATCTGAGATATTTCCATTAAGCCGATAACTAGCAATTGTATTTAACCTATGCATGTTTTTATATTTCTTATTTGTCATAGAGGGATATTTAAATTTTAATAATATTTAAACAAAAGCAAGAAATGGTATAGTTCTGCAATTTAAAAAACTTTTAAATATTTATTCAAATAACGATAATGGCATTTGCCTAGCCAAATGTTATTTTCCTAAAATTACCATTGACCTACGACATATATATATATATATATATATATATATATATAATATATATATATATATATATATATATATATATATATATATATATATATATATATATATATATATATATATATATATATATATATATATATATATATATATATATATATATATATATATATATATATATATTATACTAATGGCAATATTATAATTTTATTTAAAATAGTGCCAATTATTTATATTTTTAAAAGTGTTAAGAGTATTTATTGATTATAACTTATAAATTCTCATCCAAAACACAATTACAAACACAGACAGAAACATTGAATACAGTAAATTCTTGACAAGTGTCACAAGGAGTAAATCAATTTATTTTAAATTCATAAAAAATAAGGAGTGACAGTTATCAAATTTTAGTAAATCAATTTTTGATTCATTTTTATCCAGAAAAATAGTTATTGATTGTAGTATTTATCAAGTATGACACTTATTAAATGTGACTGTTATTGAGAATTGTTATCATCTAATTTGTATGCTTATTACCCAATTAAGAAAGGCGCATTTAGGATATTTCCTACAATATCACTAGTAGAATTGTTAGGTCTTGGTTTTTAGAAGTTTTCAGAACTCCGAGAACTAATAAAGTAGCCAAATTAGGAAATAAACCAAATATTATTAAAAATTAATTAAAGAAATGAATACTTGAGACTCCTCTAGTGTTATTATCTCCGTAAATTTTCGGAATTTCAAATTTTGGCCGATTATTTTCCGTTTCGAATTCATCTTCATCTCCTTTTTTAGTATCAACATAAAGAGATTGAATGGTGTATGTGTAAAGTTTATCATCAGTGCAAACCAAAATCATCGACTGTAAATTATTAGAAATTAAATACAAAATATCAAAAAGAAAATTTCGTAAAAATTGTTATTGTGTTATTTTATTCTATTTTATACACTTTTTCATAAATACTATGAATTATATCCATTGTTTGTTTTACATAATAGATGTTGAAAACTACTGAAAAACATATCAAAAATTATTTAGGTGAAAAGTTTGATCAGTCAATTCTTTTTTCTTTTCCATCATTGATTTATAAGTATCATTATCAATTTCTTTATCTTCATTTCGGACTAAAGACAAATATTTTTTTTTATTTACGACAAATTTACGACAAATCTATTTTCTTTTCTACAGTCTGGAATAAAGATGAAACAAATTGATAATGAAAAATTATTATAATATTGATAATAATTTTGTTTAAACAAAGACTTATTGAACAAATGCTTGTAAAATTTATAAAATAATTCTTGTATTTCTAGCAATTTCAATATAGTAAAGTATGTCTCACTAGGTTGCCTATTTTTACTATTTTTACTAATTTTGCCTAATATTACTGATTTAGTCTTCAAACTCTCTTTTTAATAAATTCAATGTAAAAAATAATCAGTGGTGAAATTGGAAGGAATAAAAGTTCTTATAATAATACTATTATTATTAGAAAAAAAAATTATTTAATTTTTATTAATCGATATACTATTTATACATTACTAATAATCTATTATTATTAGAAAATAAATTGTAAATATTAAAATTATTGTAATTCCTAAATGATGTTCATAATAGCTATGTTATGTAATTATTAGGGTTCCAATAAAATGACTTTCGAAAGTATAAAGTGGTGATTTCTTGGTAGTAACATTAATTAAATGTTAAACAATTAAATGACTTTATTGACTTAAAATTTTATTCATTTTTGACATTCTCCGATTTGAGGTTTCGTTCCTTTGCTAGAAGCTTCTTTATAAAAGACAAATTTCTTTCAATTGCAGTTCATGTACGTTGAGCTTCTTTCAACAAGAAATACAGACACGAAGAAATTTCAGTTCTAGTACAATTGATAATTCCTTTCCATTCCCTTTTTTTTGTACATGTCAGGAAACTATTTCAAATTTTGTAGTAAAGCATACCCAGTCGAAATGGAGCCAGATGCATATCAATTAAGATGAAAATAGCGTAGAAAGATGGGAGTTTCACATTAGGAATCAGTTTTATTTAATTAAATATTGTATGACAAATAACTCATATGAATTGTGGGAGCTTTAATGATTATTAAAAAATTCAAAGTATTTTATTTAATTTACGACATAAAATAACAACGTATAGACTTACATTTTCATCATTTTTGTAATCCCAAAGAACTTTATTGGTTCCACTCGGAAATTCATGGATTTCAACAACTTCCTCGTCGAGCTAATTACATTTAATTAATGATTAATAGGTTTTATTAATATTTTATTTTTTAAGTAGATATTTTCGACTATATATAAGTGATTAGCTCTCAGATACGAAAAGAATAACATTACCGGTGAATAAAAAAACGCATTAGATTTATTATCAATAAACATAATAGCCGTTCCAACTTCATTGGAGAATATCTTGGAAATGCCACATTCGTGCTTGAATTCACTAGCATAATTCCAATCTTCAATGAAGAAAATGTTAAGATAACCTTTCTAAAATAATAAAATCATAACTAAAGCGATTCCAAACTGGAAATAAAAAGTTTATAATGGTTTTCATATAATTTTCAGGTGGTTTAATTTTAACTATCGGTGATGAAACCAAAGGAAAGTCATGAACATAACAAAATCCTTTAACCCTTTTACCATTTTATTTTTTCTTGGAATTGCATTTCACTTTTGGCACTTAAATTTGACTATTTACTTTTAAACTTTTTTTTATTATATTATACATTTCTACAATTCCAATTATTAAAACAAAAAGATATCTAACTCTCCCCTTCTTAAGACTTTTTCCACTTCTTCAGCCACTCGATTCTTCTTTCTTTCGTTTCTTCTTCTGAATGTAGTTCGACTCTATGAGGTGATAGAAATCTGACGATTTTATATGGGCCATCGTATTGCATACCATCCTTGTGCCTGTTCTGTGGCTCTTTACGTACGAGTACCTCGAAAATACGAGTGCCCCTTTTTGTCTTATCCATAGCTCTCATAGTGTCTGAGGCTTAAATCGAGTTAAATCTCGCGTCTTCCATTCTTTCGCTTCTTGATATCTTTGGATTCCTTCTAGCACTGTGTGCATCAGTCTCTGGAATGTCGCAGGGGCTGTTGCTAAGCCAAACGGTAGTCTATTGAAGCAAAATTGTTCCTCTCTTGTACTGAATGCAGTCATTTCTTGAATTTCTGGAGCCAACTCTACTTGATAAAACGCCTGACCTAAATTGATTGACGAAAATATTTTTGCATTCGCGAGACAGTCTAGTAAGAATTTGGTGTTAGGCATCGGAAATGACTCTTTTTCTGTTATGGAATTCAATCCACGATAATCTACACACATCCTGATAGATCCATCTTTCTTCCCAACTGTCACTAACGGGGCATTCCAAGGACTCTTGCAACACCGAATAAACTTTGTTTTCATTAACTCTTTTATCAGTTCTTCAATCCTTTTATCCGTGTGCATTGGTTGACGTCGAGGATGTTGCATTATTGGGCCTCCTGTTATCCGCATCTCATGTTGAACTAAGTTTGTAAATCCCAGATCGAATTTCGATGCCATAAAAATTCCACCGTATTCCCTGATCATTCTTTCAATATCTTTACTATTCTCACCTGCCATCGCCACTAGTGCTTTATTTATTCTTTCTTCATCAGTGTAAATTTTGTTTATCAATGACGTTTCTATATTATTGATTTTCACTAACTTTACTCCAAACTCATATCAATGCCCCCTATGAATTCGGGTTTGATCTCTTTTACCACTACTACTGTGATTATTTTGGTCTTCTGATTCCATGTGGCCGGTATAGTCATGTATCCCATTGCTTCTTCACCTCCATTTGAAAAAACTCCGCATAATAATATCATACTACGTTGAAGTTCTGGTTTGCATATTTTCTTCCACAAATTCTTGCTCATGACTGTTACTGATGCTCCAGAGTCTCATAACATTTCTGTTTCGGCATTATTCAACATTATTTTACTCCAATTTCTTCCATCTTCCGTCTGGTACATCTATTCTTCTGTCTCGTCTCTTCGTCGTTCATTTCTTCTTTCACAATTTATTGTCTTGACTTCACCGACGAAATGAAACCCATGGAGTCGCTCATGTTTTTTCCGTCTTCTCTCAATATAGTATATTTCTCAGGGACATTGTATCTATCTTCCATGTCGCTGTAAGCAGTTCGGAAATGCTGGCTGTTCTTGATGTAATCTCTTCTTTCAGATTTTTAATCTTCTTCTTCTATTAACGCTATTCTTTGATATTGATGTGAAACCTCTTTCCGTAACGAAAAACAATCTCGGAACCCGTGACCTTCCTTGCCACATATCAGGCATTTATTTCCTAGTGGACACTCATACCTTCTGTGTCCGCTTTTGCCACAGCAAAAAAAATACCTACCGTTAATTTTGGAACCGATGCTTGTGGTAGTCCTCTACTTTCGTTGTACAGCCTCCTTGCTATATTCTTCATGGATATTGTTGGCAGCTTCCTTTCTGAGCTATTCGGGATTCTCGCATTTCTCAAGAATTGTTCTCTTGGAGATTGTTCTCGACGACCATGGTTATTTCCTTCGTATTGTATTGGTCGCGTATAGGATGTTCGTCTCTTCTTGATCTGTGTTGACTAAATGACTCTTCTGATAGTCTTCTTTGTGGTGATGTAGTCATGAGATCTTGGATATTCTTTTGAATTCTCATCTGCCCTCCCTCAGTCACGCTAGCGTATGTTCTTTGACCGATTGCTTTAATAAATTCCATTTTATTGTTTCCATTTTTGTTATTTTCAAAAATTTTCGCCAATGGTCTCGTTTCTTCAAATTTTGTTTCTGGTTTCGTCAAAAGTATCTCCCGCAGTCTCGCATCGCGTGCTTTATTTGCAATTAGGTCTTGAACAATATCTTCTTCTGATGGTCCTGAATTTACAACTTCAGCTAAAGCTTTCTTTAGCCGTATCTCAAAAGCTGCAAACCTTTCATCATCTTCCTGTTCCATAGCTGCCAATTCTCTGATTTTGTCAGTTATTGATTTTGTAATTGTGAACGTATGTAAGAATCACGCTTTGGCTTTAACATCTGTTGTTTCTGTTTCTCTGACGTTTCCCCACAATGTCTTTGCTTCTGCCACCAATACACATCAAATGTGCTTGTCAATCGCTGTCCATATGTCAGCAACCATTCTTCTATATCCCTGATCCATTCTTCGGCTTCTTTTAAACCTCGTCCATCATATCGTCTGATGTTCAGTGTGAGCATGTCTTGGCATGATTTCGGTAGGCATTCCATTAGCGATTTTGTAGATTTGGAAATTGCATCGATGTTCTAATTTTCGGCGTGGTCGCCAGTTAAATCCATCTTTAAATCCATCTTTAAATTTCTCAGCAAAAATCTTGAAATCAACAATATATATTTATTCAAAGATTTATAAATAACAAGTTTTTAATTTTTCACAAAAACCGCAAATTCCAATTATTAAAACAAAAAGATATCTAACTTAAATGATATTATAATAAAAGATAAACAAAATACTAATAATACTGATAATAAAATAACTGATAATTTTACTGACGATAAAATGGAGAATAGGAACTTCTTTTTTGAAATAATTTGTACTAAACAAAATATAAGAAACCTTAACCTATAACAGATATCTTTACTAATGAAGATGAATTTGATTTTTATAATCACTTATTAGAAACAACTGACACAAGAATGTCTTCAATTATAAATTTATTCAATAAGGATTAACGATTAACTAAACTAAATGTGCTTGGAATTAATAATCATAAAAAATACCATAAAAAACCTTATATCTTGAAACCTAAAACCAAAAAAAACATACCGCTGTTAAAACCATCCCTTTATGTAATTATAGGTAAATATAGAAGTCCTTGTAGGGATTCCGCCTATTTTTTTAATTAATTAACTATAAAAAATAATTAATAAAATTAATTAATCCTATATTAGCCACTTAAAAATTATATACATATTCAATTTTTGTGTTTTTGTTGTTGTGTATTACTGTTATGACCCATTACTTGGTTTTTACAGTGCCTTGAAATTGCTTTTTATGTTTTGCCTTATGATGGCTGTTATTGCGTTCATTGTGATGACTTTTTATTGTTTTATGTTGGCTACCTTTTAAACTTGGTAAATGCATTGTGATGGCTATTTTTATTATTTATTTAGTTCAACTTTTATTTTGTCTTTATTTGCATTTGTTGTCCTAATAAAAATATCTGCCTGTTTATAATACTTATTTCCAATACAATACCCTCATCACAACCCAAAAGCAAATTCAAAATGATCATTACCTAACAAGATTAAGAAAAGATTTCACAGACAATATCAAAGAAAACTTTGTTTCATAGGCAACCCTGTGCCTGAAAACATACAGACTAGAGCGAGCTCCATACAGATGCTGATGAAACAGTTTTAGCCGCCTGCCGAAGCTCATCCCATTAAAAGGACCAATCTGTCTCTTCGGAGCAGATTTTTATTTAAATAAAATTTATTTAATAATTCCCCGTCCAATCAAAGGCCACGCCGAAAATCCGTGAATATCAAAATGTAAATAATTGTAAATATTATAAATAATTATATTAATGAGGCTACCAGTACAATTTATTATGACTACCGCATATTTGCTATGTTTATGGATGCTCTGTAACTTGCTCATTTTTCCTATTAATCTTTGCATTAATTTTTATGGAAAATTTGAGAAATGATAATTTAATTTTTACATTCATTTAAACAAAATTCAAAATCACTTACATCTGTGGAAAATATTAAAAAATTTGCTGTCAATTCAAAACTAGTAATATATTCAAAATGATGAGGCTGTTCAGGAAATAGCTTCCTTGCCTTAGTTTCTTTACCGTCCGATTCGTAGTTGTTTTCAATCTGGAATTATATTATTATTAAATTATCGAAAGAGCTTTTATATGGATAACTAAAAATATTATTGAATCTGATTAAATACATATTGCAAACAAGTAAGAAATAATTCGAATTGTGTACAATGCTCTATCTAAGCTCCTATCTGTGTACATACGCAGAATGGTCGTAATAATGTTCGATCATATTTGTTTATACATGTTTTAATGAAGTTTCTGTCATTTGAACTTTCCATTATATAATTCCTAGAAACTTCGAGTGAACCTTCTGGAGTGTCGTTGACTAGTTCCTGGTCACTATTTAATATCGACTTAGTGTGTCAGATGTTCCAATATATACCTCATGTTAAACCCTACCTGTTAAGCATACCTTTTATCTTGTAACTTCATTGTAATTTATCTATTATTCTATCATATATATTGTACTATATGTGATATTATTTTATGGTTATTGAATTTAAAAATAAAAAATCAATAAAAAATCAAAGATATATAAAAACCCTAGCGAGAAGGAAGAAATAAAAGAAATTCAAAAATTAAGAAACTCGAGAACCAAGATTAGATACAACAAGACTTAAGAAAATAAACGACAGCCAAAATACAAATTTCCAAATAAACACCAACAAAAATCTAAATTCCGAAGGAAATATTTTTGATCTATCAGAGTCTGGAAATTTATAAATCGGGATCGTAAGGAAGAAACAAGGGTGTTCAAAGTTGATTTATTAATATTCATTTAATAAAAGTTGTCTAAGTTAATCAGTTTTGTTTCTTTATTTTGATTCAAAGTATACATTTAATATTGTTATAATTAATATATTTTACACACGCAGTACATACAAGCATCCCAAAAGTCCCTAAACAAGTTTTAAAGGCGACTCTGCTGGGCTCTTACAAATCCTCTGCTATATATATACAAGCACTCGACGAATAAAGATGACTACTTACATATAGTTAAGGCTATAACATAACTCTCATAACATATATAATTAAGTTCAAAACATAACTCTAAAAGGACTATAATATAACTGGTGTCAGAAGTGGGATAATCACAATTCACACTCGCGAAATTTTTTTTTCAAACACTAACACTTTCAGAATACCTAATATAGAGGTATAAAGAATAGTGTCACTTTAAGCAATATCCTTGATTAAACTAATTTTTTTTTAAACACAAACTAACATCACCAGCCAATGCAAACAAACACAAACAACCCATTTTGGCAAGAAGATAACCAAATATCCAATAGATTCACAACCAATCCCTTCACTGAATCCCATCAACGAACGACAACACCAACCCCAAAGTTCAACCCATCACCTAACCCATTTTCTATAAACTCAATCATAAACCCAAAACAGATATCCCTAATTATTTCACCGACGAAAATGGAACGCCTCAAAAATGGGTAGACTTCGCAAAGTTAGCTTTAACACTATCAGGCGTAAATTCGACAAAAACCTTGTGTTCAAACATAATCGCAGCCCTCCCCAGCAACAAACTCGACGAAATTGCAGACAAAATAGACTAAATCTCAAAAAGTGAGGACCCATACAACAAACTATGTCACATACTTATATCAAAAAACAAAATAAACAAAAGGTAAATGTTGGAGTCCTGCTTAAACAACACACAATTAGAGGACAATAAACCTTCAGATTTCCTCAGACAACTAAAACACAAACTGTAACAACTACAACCAAACATCACCAGTTCAGGATCAAACGAATTGGTTAAAGAATTATTCATGCGTGCTATGCCGCAAGAAATACGATTAATCTTAAATCTTAGTCGGAAATTACAAGGCAAACATCGAAACATTAACAGAAATAGCAGATCAAATCAATGAAGAAATTAACCACATAATCTACAGCACTCAAAAACAGTACGAAAACCAATCATCGTTCACCAAACCATTATAACAGAAATCGGTCAGATTCACAAAACCGGAAAAACAAAACCTCATACAACAACACTGAAAAACATAAAGATGAGATTTGCTACTACCACCAAAAGTTCGGGAACAAAGCATACAAATGCAATAACCTGTGAAACTACAAAACACAGGAAAACTGATGAAGTCGCCATTAATCGCACCGACATTTGGCGACAAAAATAAAACATTCACGGTGCATTCGCGAAATAGCAATTTCCTGATTGATGCAGGTTCAGTCATCTCCCTATTACCCCACAAAATGTTCAAAAAACTAAAAACAACAAATGACAAACTTACCGCAGCTAATGGTACCAATATAAGTACATTCGGACAACACACTATTACGATAACAGATGGTCTTTTACTATAGCCGAAGTACAACAACCAATAATCGGTGCCGATTTCTTAACACACTATAACTTACTAGTAGACTGCAGAAACAAAGACTTAGTCGAAAACTCCATCACAAAAACAAAAACAAAACTATCAACAACAAATTACTACACACAAATTGACATTGCAGTAATTCAAACAAACCCAACCAATAAAAACGAAGCAATCAATCACGGTCCGGAAATAACTCGACTATTAAAAAATTTCAACAAACTAACCGAACCAGTAACATTCAACGAGAATTCGGACAACCCAACTGAACACTCAATCATAACATTGGGCAACCCAGTACACTCTAGAGTTAGACAACTGGACCCACAAAAAATAGAAATCACTAAAGAAATTTTCAAAGAATTACTGGACAACAAAATAATAACACATTCTAACTCAGAATGGTCTTCCGATACGTTGATACTCAAGCAAAATAATAGGTCTGTACACCATTCAAAACAATAACCCAATTAGGAAAATCGCAAATAAATAAGTCCATAGAATTTATAGCCTATTAAAACAATATATTATGAATATAAAGCCACTTGCCCACTGAGTTTAATATATTTGGTTACGAAAGACTCTTTCAGAATATATTATTTTTGAAAACAACAATTTATACATATATTTATTATGTAAATTGATCAAACAACTACGAAGCGGTTTTCAGAATTTTCCTTTTCTAATTTTCTTTGCTCAAAATTTATCAGTTACATAATCTAAATCAAATACTATGGCAGATCCACTTTCTTTTTTTAATACGGCAAAGTCTAATGACTAATATAAATTTATAAAATTATAAAAGCTTTATGAGTATCCTTAGGCATTTTAAAAATCGTTACATAAACCTTTAAGCACTTTTATTGTGAAACAAATTGAACGATTAAAGGCTTAATTTTGTATTTACTGAAAAAATATAAAAATGTACTTTATAAAGACACAAAATTAATGAGAATAGATGCTTTACAATGAGAGCAGCCCCTTTTGGAGTTATTATACGATTTCATTGATAAGTATTTTTTACAACAGGTTTTTGTTAACCATTATCAATGAGGTTGAGAATTCCAGATATTACAAAACGAAAAAGTGAATAAAAATCACAGCAAACAATCGAACTCCTTACATCATACGGAACTGATTTTTTGTTTCAGGGTGATTTCGATTATTCAGTTCCAATTCAAAAATGCATTTCATTTCTGAATTTTGTGTGCAAGGGTTATGAAATTGTTATAATGGTACTCTGGATGGATGTCAAGAAAATTAGTACTTCTTTTGAGCAATGGAATAAAGCATTCCTTAAAGGTCATTAGAGCTAGTCATTCCACAGATTCGAATAACACAAAGATATCAATATAATGTTGAAAGAGTTAAGAAAATGTTAAGTAATTATGAAAATGTAAAGGTTATGAACTTTGAAAGAGGCATAATTTAGAGCTAGTTAATAACGCTTGATAACATTTAATAAATGCTACGCCGAAATTTTATGTAATAAATAATAATAATCATCACATAATTTCCGTTGTTTGTCTGTCAGTATATAACTCTCCTAAAAAATTAAATTGATAAATAATTTTTTATACTACTCTATAATTATAAGTAGATAAATATTAAAAACATTATTTTAGTTAAAGAGCCATTTACTTAATAACTGGAAAATATTTACTAAAAATATTGTCATTAAAGAGCTTTTCAATTAAATAAGGTTTTTTATGGTTATGTTTTAAATACAATTGAATATAAATTTTCAGGCAGGTTTAATATATCGAAACAAAAAATTGCCCCGTCATTTTTGTAATAATAATTATTAATAAAAATAATATTAATAATAATAAATAATAATGACAACAATAATTATTAATAATAATTAATATTATTAATAACTAATATTAATTGATTAAAATATTAAAGTAAAATTAATTTTAATAAAAGAAAAGAAACTTAACTACCATTTGTAGCATAATTTTCCCATCAAAATAAGCAGCGGAATAAATGTCATTGAGTTGCAATTTTGTCACAGTTTTCATATATTCTTGTTCCGAAACCAAATGATAACCTAAAACACATGTGTGAATAGAATTTAAGTTTATAATTTGATATAAAATTCTGATAGTGATAATTTGATAAATTATAATCTGGAATGTCAATACTGTTATAGGACGGATGAATTATCTAATTGAATAAAATTCAAATATCTTCGTAAACTCTAATTTTCTTTAAAGGAAATTAACACAACAAATTTTTAGTTATGCTTTTATCGTTTCAAGTTGTAGGGACATTTCTGGTTGGAAAACGCAATTAAAATTGAATGATTCACACTTAACGGATTTATAATTTATTGTTATATGGCAAATGCAAATTCCAGTCCCTAGAACTGATATTTAATTTCCACCATAACTAGAGATCTTCCTTATTATTCAAACTTAATTCCGCGATTTTCCTTGAATTCTTCCAAAGTTTTTACTTTCAGCTAAAGTTGGAATCATAATAATTTGAATATTCAGTCCTAAGAATACTTACGATTTTTCGTGTATTCTTTTTGAATAATTATTTTATACATCACAATAACATGAAGACTTTAATAAACTGTGTTTTATCCAATTTTAAAAATTGTTTTTAAAATGTTTATATATAGAAACAAAATATATTATAATAATTGAATAATTAAACTTTTCAATATAATTACTTTAATATTATATAATTACTTTAATATAATTGCTTTATTATGTATTACGAAAAGGGTTTCATACATCCATATATAAATTTCCTCGACTTATATTTTGGTTTAAACTTCATTTTTCATTTATGCAGATCTATTATATACTTTATTGCACAATTATTTAAACAAAATCCTATTTAAATTAAGTTATTTGTTTAAATGTTTAAGTTATGATAGGATAAATTTAATAAAAACATTTTTCTGAATAATCAAGTCGTTTATTTTGATAGGAGGTAAGTCCATCTGAATATATGAAACTTGATTTTCTTCACAAAATTTTTAATTACACATTATTGAATAATAAATTTGAATTATCTAGATTCTAGAACTACAAAACACATAAAAGTTGGCTGCTAGATCTTTTTTTTGCATTTTGCTTGTTTCTTTACTGTGCTTATATTTGATTTACACTTAAAAGTTTACTTTTTGAAGTTGCAGACTTAATTAAATGATAAAATATATAAGTTCCAAATTTATGCTATAAAATGTTTAACCCTATATCAAAGACATTTTAATTTCTGAAAAAAATTAATTAAAAATATAAATTACTTATCACAAATGATCTAGATCATGGGTTCCCAACCTTTTCATAGTGCCGTACCTGTAAGTTGTAAAAAAAATTGATGGAGTGCCGGTAAACCTAGGTTTTTAATGAGGTATATAAAATGCAATGGAGATTTGTAATAAAGACAAGTAACTTGGGATATATATATTATAAGAACTTTTATTTCTTCCAATTTCACCACTGATTATTTTTTCCAATAATATATCGATATTTACTGCTAAACATATAAATAAAATATAATTATGACTTAAAAAATAGTTAGTGAGAAGGTTGGGTCTGTTTATTATTAACTATAGAAGTAATATCGGGCTCAATGTTTGTCAGTTAAAGGCGAAGATCCGATTCAATGTCCAGCAAAGCTCTATACTTGGTTTTCATCGTAGTCATTGCAGAAAATCCGGTTTCACATAAATATGTGGTCGCAAATGGCATTAAAAATTTTGGAAAATTAGAAATTGTAAAATATTAAAATGTATGGGTTATTGTAGTCATGTTTTTTTCGCAAAACAGATTTTTAATAGATTTTTGTTTTATATATAGTAAAGTAATTCGCGTACCGGTAGCTGCTTGCCCGCATACCCAAGGATGGGAATCTCTGATCTAGATAAAATGAAATATTTTCCAACTCATCATGAGATATCAACATAGTATAGAATGTGTCTAATGTGTCTATGTTATAGCACGAATTTTGATGATTTTATACATAGCATTAAATAAAAAGATTTAATTGTGACTTGTGTCTTGTTACAAAACTCTCGTATGACACAGTACGAACTTCAACTAAATATTTCAATATCTCGTTATAACAATAAATGGACATGATCCACTTTTAAAATAAACGGCTCAATTACAAATGGTGTTGTGTCGAACTTGAAGCCGTACTTACGATCATATATCAGTTCAAATTAATGCAAATGATCAGATTCCAATTTCATCAAAAAATGCTACTGAATAAAGACGCTACTGGAGTCATAATAATATAAATAGTTGATGTCCATAATATCACAATGTTATTTATTATGTATATTCATATCAATTCCTTTCCCACTTTTTGATCTGTTTTTGTTTTCATTATCTCAATCATTTTAATTATTAAGAGTACCGGAAAGTAATCGATAATTATTTAACAACTTTATTAATATTAATTTTATTAGAAAAAATATTTGTTAATCTAATTTTGTATTTTTCATCTTTATTTATAATGATTTACAAACGTTCGCTGGGCTTTTCAAATCCATTTTCTGAAAAAAATTCCATCTTTCGACACAAAAAAAGTTATCAAGCCAGAATTAACGTTCTCAAAATTCCTGAGTTTTTTCAATCGTGTTCTAGAAAGTTAAATAAATGATAATCTGAATGAGCTGTCAGGGGAATACAGATAATATGGTAAGACTTCCCAGTGAATGATTTTCTCTTGAGTTATTATTGCGTCGTCTTGTTACAAGGTTGCTCCCTTCCAATTGACCAATGCTGAGTGCAAAGATTTCAAAGATAGATTGAGCTGATCTAATTTATCACAATAAACGTCTACTGTAATAGTCTGGACAGGTTGTATGAGCTCAGAATGAATTATGTCAACAAACCCATGAAGAAACTTTCTTTTTGTGAAGGCCTGTTTTAAGTGTCGGAATCGGAGTTGTTTTTTCCGCTTATATTTAAATAGAGACCACACTTGTCATCACCCGTAATAACGTGATGAGAAAACGACTCATCTTTTTTTACCTGATTATCAAAGTATTGCAAATTGTTGGTCGCTGTGGTTGCTATTTTCAAAGAGATTATCATAAAGTCAAATATCATGTCTATACACCTTTCCAATTTTCTTTAAATGTTGACCAAAATCACCAGATGTTAACTTTCTAAATAAATGTTGGCATTTGTTACCGTTATAAGTTGTGGTGATGTTTCTCATAGCCTCAGTTGCATTTATTCCTTAGGAAAATTGAAATATACAATGTACTAAATGAGTTTCATGAACTTCCATGTCAGACCCTACAAACCAGATTATTTCCAATTATATATTAAAATTATAGATTTGGAAAATAGTTCATTAATTTCCCCGTATACCTTTACTTTATAACCTTTTCGCACCGAAGACCGTATATTCCGTGAAAAAAAATCGTGACAAATAGTCAAAGACCGTATTTATCCGATTTCATTATATTTAAACGACAAATGCCGAACGCTTCCGTTTTATGTGTTTATAGGCAAGTTTAAACTTGTCTGTTATTTTATTTGCCATGTACGAATCTTGCAGTAGTAGTTCTTATTTCATAATAGGGCACACGAACGTTTGCATTCCGAAAACCTCGAAAACTGTCTGTCTTATAGGCATATTTAATAGGAAAATAGCACTTCCAGAAAAGGTTAATAAAATAAATGTTTAGAAGTTGTTAAATAATAATTGATTACTTTCCGGTACTAGTAATATTTTCATTATGAATACAATTCATACATTTCCCAATGTAACACAATCTTTGGACACTGCTTTTCTTAATTGTTATTTAATTTATTTTACCAACTGTTTGCTAATAGTGACTTCGAAACAATACGTGGCAAAAAATTGCAGTGCCGAAAGTTCTGAGTGTCTTATAATAAATGACCATTTTAAAAGTGAGAACCTCAGGTATAAAATAATATAAAATTATCAAAAATATCAAAAATCCTACAAATCATATTAATGATTAATATATAAATTATTCATCATTTATTAAATAAATTAAATACGAACTTTCAGCGTTTTCTCGATAATACCAAACTTGATTGTTCATCCCAACTCCAAGATGATTTGATCCAACTCCAATGAACTTTGGTTCAAGTTCAATAGGTAAAACTTTACTAGGAAACTATTAAAGAAGAAGATAAATAAATATATGAATTGCAATTAGAGGGAAATTATATAAAAAATATCGTTTAACTCATTACTCCTCATATTTTAGATCGCTCTTAAAAGTAGCTACCGATTTAATTTGTTAATCCGAAGTTTCAACGGCAAAGTTTGAATAAACAAATAATTGAAAGTTGATAAATGAATGTTTAGATTGTTAATAAATTACCAACTTTTAATTCCTATAAATTCTATTATTAAATTCGCTGTATTTTTTTCACAATTTATTTTTCATGTTGGGTTACTTAAAGGCAACCATCAGGAGTAATGAGTTAAGTATTAATTTAGTAAAAAAATTATCAGTGTGAATTCGATAAAAAGTTTCTCTTACGCTATTGTCTAGATTATCCACGGAAACTTCTCTTAATGATGTTAAATGGGCAATTTTGGTTCCACTAATATCGACACTGGCTAACATAGGTAAACGAGTCAAGAAAACGTGTACATGTCCAGTGATCGTAGATATTGCCAATAACTGACCATCTTCCGACCAATTGCAATTTTTGGCTTCTCCGTCTTCGTCCAATTGAATTATAGCAGTTAATTCTTTCAGTGCATTCAGGTCGTGAATTTTCACACTATACACGTAAATTATTATGAATATTTTACAATGCACATTAATTTAAATTTAATATGTTTTAAATGGAATATTTCTATAGAGTACATTACCAGCTACAGTCTTTTCTCGAAAATGGTACGTACGCAATTTCCAATATATAAATAAGTATTCATGCACAAACGCGTAGTATGAGCAAAAAAGGTCAAATGTGGTCATCAAAACAAATCTCATTCAATTCATGCAGCTCAAAGATCTAAGAAAATCAGAAAGAAATGAATCCATCTGATAAGAAAGACATTTTTTGCATATAAAGGATAGTACAGATACGTTCCGGCACCTATTTTTCCAGAAAAAAAGCACTGTTTTGTATT
The DNA here is from genome assembly GCA_959609185.1 of Schmidtea polychroa. Taxonomy (NCBI): domain Eukaryota; kingdom Metazoa; phylum Platyhelminthes; order Tricladida; family Dugesiidae; genus Schmidtea; species Schmidtea polychroa. The sequence goes on from CAUHTR010007302.1 coordinate 81,945, forward strand.
ATAAATAAAATTTCAAAAGTGATTCAACCAGAAAAAGAATTGCTGACAAATCACTCACAATTATGTTCAAACGAGGACCTTTGTGAAATACGATAAACTTGGTTTTATGAAAGTGTCGCCTATAATAAAGGTTCGTGTATGATTTTAACATGAAAATATGAATTAAGTTTATTATATTTTTAAGTTTATTAAATTTTTATGATTTAAAAATAAAATCATAATTCATTATTTTAAAAAAGATGTTCAATAAAAATCTTATTTGTGTGCTATTGAACGCAATTATTTTTTTATTACTAGTTTGGTAGTGATTTTTATTATAGGAATTTTGTGGTGAGAGAAAATTTATTTTTCTAGCCAAGTTAAAATCCTTTAAAAGGGGTGTTATCGAGTGTAACCAGATTTTCAACATACAGGTAAGTTAACGTATTATTATAAAATTTATTGATTTTTTTTAATTATAGAAAATGTTGTCTAGTGGAACCAGGTTTGTATAAATCAAGAATTTACAAGCAATATCAGCTTATTAAACACAGGATTACACCAAATTCAAATACTATAAATAAAGGAATTTGAATGAACTCCAAACAATTTTGGTCATGAAAAATAACACCCAATCAATTTAATAAAACTAATTTTTTTTTTGGATGACTTAAGTTTAAAAATGATTTTATATAATTTCAAATAGCAGACTAGTTTCTAACTTAATTGACTCTATTCAGTACTTATCTTTAACTTGCTACCAACTCAAACGTCTTTTGTCACAAAGTTGGTAGGTTCGAAATTCTTACATAGTACCGATGAGAGCCATTAGTAATAGTTGCAATAGATATCACTTATCTTACTTAAGTCTCAAATGAGGTTTACTAATTGATTAAAAATATAAAAAGAAATTACATGACATAATTTTTAAAAATGTATCATTACCATCTATCTCCGACAGTTACCGCTCTAGACAAACTTGTTGAAATGCCTATGCTAGCTAGATTGTCTTTATAATCTTGAATTTGATTAATTTCCTAGAAAACATTTAAAAAGTTTTAAAATCGTCTGAGTATATTATAAAAATGTTGATAATTATTGATATGAATTTTATTTGAGACATCGATGATTAAGTACCCATTTCTTCAAATAAATAAGTAATAAACCAATTTATTGGCTTTACTTATTTGATTTATTGAGGCATAATACATTTATATCATTAGCTTTTCTTATATAAGATTAAGGATGGTCTAATGTCGACGACTGTCAATGAAGACATTTGATTTATTATAATGAAATTATATATTTTTTATCAGTAAAATCATTTATCATTTTGTTCACCTTTGATCAGTTTTACCTTAAGAATTTGATAGGGACATTAGATAGTTAGTTATTTATAAAGTTTCCTTAAATACAAGAAGGAGGAGGCGCGAAATATATATAATAATTTACAACTTGAAAGATGGTTTAAGGTTTAAACTGGTTTTAAATAGTAAAGCTTAATTTTTATGGTGTTTACTATAAATAAAAAAGAAATTAGTGATAATAATTCAGATTTACAATTCGTCAATGGTGATACAAGTTTCAATTCTTGAAGAAATTTGTGATATTCTGGAAACATTATATATTGAATCTGCCAGAGTTTAATAGTCTATAATAACATTGTATTACATATAAAAGGCTTAATCAGGTAAATGGGGTTATGGGATTCAAATTATCCATGTAAACAGACTTCATGGATACAGAAGAACTAAACGAAACGATGACTTCTAATATATAGTTTGGAGATAACGGTGAAAAAGAAAGTGGTAAAACAAACTTTGAAATACAAGTAAAGGTTCCTTTGTTAATTTTAGTGAATGGAGCTAATTACTCTTACTTAATTATACTTTCAGATATTACAACATTACACGTTCAACCCATGGAATAATCCTGCTTGGTAAGAGTGTTGCGCAAATTTCTAAGCACAAAATTTGCGATAAGAAATGTTGAAGTCGACATATATTCATCAGATGAAAATCCCCATGACTTCGAGTCTCCCTGTGTTAATTCATATTCGAGAACAGATTTTTCTATTTTCATTACATTTTTGGGTGTAAATGTTCCTGGCGCTGGACAAGCCTGACTACTCGCCTTTTTGGTGATTTTGTATCCTATATGCAATTTTAAATACAATCTTTGAAGAATCCAGAAAAACATAATTAGTTTTCCATTTTTTAATATTTTTTAAAATTTAAATATAAATGTTATAGGTTGAATTTAAAACAATGTTGAGAAATAAAAAGAAATAATATTAATTCATTTACAACACAATTATTGGGAAAGGTTAATTGCAAATGTATTAGAATAGCTCTAAATTCCCTAGAGAAAAATTTTTTTAATCGAAGTAAAAGAAATTTTGGGAAACTTCTTTGGGAAAATTTCTTTCGTACAGTTCACAATAAAGTCTTCTGGTTCAAAGCTGTGGATTTACTCGTATATAGGTGAAATTGAATTCAATTTTGTAATTTTGATACACATTTTATAATTGAAACTTTCCTCCTTTTCTGTCTTTTGTAAATTTAGGAAATTCATTTTTAATTATAATTAAATTAATATTAATTTAAATATAATAATAAAAATTAATTATAATAAATAGAGTTTTGGATAATAGCTGTGTTGACTCCAGTTCCGGTTTCAAACTTCTAATTTATATAGCATTTAAATCATTTTATTTTCAATGTGTTTCAATGGTTCCTTTATACAAATGGACTGGATCAAATGTATAATATTAGGTTTAGAACCGGCAATTACTGATAGTTTTCTTTAATAAATTATGTTTATTTGAACGTTTTAAATTTATATTATAGGACAAAAAATCCACGTATCTGTCTGTCACAGGAGCTCCTCTCAAACGGTTAATAGTAACAACTTGACATTTGCACATGTCTTTATAGGTCGACTGTGCAATTTTCGACTTTTTGTATTTGCATCCACAATAAATAAAGCGCAAAAACAATTGGTCAAAGTTATAGGCTTGGATTTTAGTGGCGAGTGCTTTACACATGTGCAGCTGAATGTGGAGATGTCAACAGCGAAGGATTCCTTAACATTGTCAATCATTGCTTGTATGTTGTATATAGCAAAGTATTAATAGGATAAATACAATTAATTTGAATATATCACCGGTGAATCCGGCTAACAAGGCTAGTTTAATATAATTGGATAAACTTTTGAATGAAATAATATTAAAATGTATAAATATAAATTTACCTGACCAATTTCTTTTTTATGAGTTGAAATGACAACCAGATACCCATGGGAGAATCCAACCATAATATATCCATCACCAAACCATTTATAGTCGACAATATTTCCGTATTTTTCCTGAAAAGCTACTTCCGCAGGATTTTCCATGTCAACCAATTTAAACAAGAATAAAGTTTGATTGGCTAATGTACAAGTCAGCTAAATGATATAAACATTTAAATTAAATATTATTATTAATAATAATAAATAATAATTAATAATAATAATAATAATAATAATAATTATAATGATAATAATAATAATAATAATAATAATAATAATAATAATAATATAATAATAATAATAATAATAATAATAATAATAATTAATAATAATAATAATAATAATAATAATAATAATAATAATAATAATAATAATAATAATAATAATAATAATAATAATAAATAATAATAATAATAATAATAATAATAATAATAATAATAATAATAATAATAATAATAATATAGTAATAATAATGATAATGATAATAATAGTCATTTCTAGATAAAGTATTAGCAACTATAAAACAAGCTGTAAATAGAAGATTACGTACGGTATTTTCTTTAATACTGCTTTTCTCGTCTTCTTTAATTTCTGAGAATTGAATATTGGAAGGAAAATCTCTCAATGGAACTTGTTTGATCGTTTCACCTTCATCATTACTCAATGTAAACGTTCGATCTTCCGAACCAAGTGCTAGTAATCCTTCTTCGCTCCATGCTCCACATGTTATTTTTTTACTGTGTTTTCCAAGAATTGGAACTTTTCTTGAATTCATGTGATTATAGAGTAAAAGATTGCCTTTTGATGTTCCTACAGCAAGTTGTGTTTGAAATTTAGACCACTTAACAAAACTTAATGTATCTCTAAAAAATGTTAATGATCTGAAGAAAAATTTATTTTATGTTACTTAAACCCTGTTTCTACTTTTGACATTTTGTCAAGATGGACATCCCATAAGTATACAGCTGGTGATTTGTTATCTATGATAGCCAATACGTCGCCTTGTTGATCCCAGTCCAACATGACGCATTTCCTAAATGGGTTTTTTTCGTTAGTACGATAGATGACATTTAAGTTTTACACAATTCGATTTAATAAAACGTATGAATTTCCATTTTATATTTAAGAAAATGGAAATTGATATAAATTAATGATAAATTAAATAAAATTATTCATGCGAATGCTTAAGAATATTTTGGTAGTTATGCATAAAGTATTTTAACATGTCCATTAAAAATTCAACACCTTTAATATCACATTCTGACCAGTGCTATGACGTGGGATGAGAAGCACCCATGTGCAATAAAAATGTTTGGTGCTCAAAAAACGTTGAAAAATTAATACAAAACAAAAATAATGTCGAAAAATATGATTGAAAAATATGTAAATTAAGTCAAGAAAACAAATTAACAAAAACGCATACATAATTTTTTCTCATTGTGAAAGGGCTGAAATGGCGCCCAGTATTGTGCGCAGGCATTAGTTCTGACTGTAACATGTTGGATACAATACAAACTAGACTTCTCTTCTTTGTGTCGATTAAGTATTTCTTGATTTGTGACTGCAGTTATTAGTTTGAATAACATTTCAATTCTACTTTCATAATAACTAAGCCAAATGTAAGATCTATTTAATACAAAATCCAAATTAATATTCTGATTTGAGACTTTTTAATTAACCCTTTAATGCCTGAAATTTGCAACTCATTTAACTACCACTGGTTATATGTACTAATGAAAAGTGACTATTTGTTCATGTCGGTAGCGACTTCAAAAACTTTATATTTGCTGTACATGTTTATGGAATGTTATGAAAACGTTACACTCGACATTATAGGTGTTGGGATAAGAATGGGAAATTGTTGTAGTTGAACATTTTCAATTCCTTTTAATTTACCAAGTATAGATTCTAACTTTCTTAGATAAGAACCCTCGCGGTGGAAAATGTAATTTAAAAATGATTGGCCAATAAATAAGAAATAAATGATTAAAATAAAGAAAGATAATAAGTAAAAACAAAAACTTAATAATTAAATTGGAAAAAACACTAAGATAACCACTATATATCCAAATAATATAAAATAAAGCAGAATAAAACAAAAATAATTAATTTAAGTAAATTAAAAATGAAGAATAAGAAAAACAGAAAACAACGCAAAATTCGAAAATAAAATAAAAATTCCACCAAAATACACACCTACTTAATTCTTATTGGACGAAACATGGGTGGAAATACTATAAAAATGGCCACAACAATTACATTTTCCAATGTTAATTTTCTAATCTTATAGGTAAAAAGTTTTACTTAAGGGCATCAAGATTAATTTTCTAATCTTATAGATCATTTTCCAAATCATTTAACGATCGTTTGATTCAAAATCCAACTCCGAAATTCAGTTGCATTTTTATTTTTGGGAAGAATCTTCAGAATTTACTCAGTAAAATTTGTTTGGTTTATGATATGATGTTTTTAATGTATAACTGGTATCTTTTTATTATGTATAATATAATTAAATATTAAAAGTTTTTGATAATTCGTCTCTTTTTTCTAACAACTTTATACATATATTTGATAAATTTAATCATTCAATGTTCAGGATTTTATTAGAAAGGTTGTTTTTATTCTTTTTATGTCGAGGGATTTTAAAGGGTTCCCGATGGTTAAATGCCTCGTGCATTTATCCTGGTAGGGTCCTCGAAAGTCTTAAGCACCGACCGGTTGAATCCGTCGAAGGCAGTTCGTAGTTGATAGCGTGTAATAGTAGGAAATTGTATCTTAAAACGATGTAGTATGAGAAATAAATATTATGATGACACTGACACAGAGCTGAGCTTTCAGAGAATGTAGTAATTTCACAAAGAATTTTGTAAGGCGAAATAATAGGAGAGTAGATGTGAATCTAGGAATGATGATAATAGTACAATGTAGCCAAACTGAGTATGCTGCTAGATTTATGAGTTTACCATCAACTTTGTGTGATAAAGTAATGATGAGGAATGTAGGAACACCCACAGAATTAACGTAGTTCATTGATTAGCTTCCGACAAAATTTGAGGTATAACCCAGCGAGTTAGAGAATCTGAAATGAATTCATTTCATCTACCATCGTTAGAATTCCAGGTGTCTACAAAACAATTTTCACTCGTTAGATTGTCCGATAAAATATTCAGTAGAGCAAGCCGACATGTAGATTTTTAGACGTAATAAGTCCACTGTTCTTTCCTTACATTCATGACAAATGATAATTTGACAATTAACTCATTTCGAATCTTACGTAGCGAGAAGTCAGGAGTACCTCTAAAATAAACATCTGATGTCCACGAAAATTTCGTCAAGTAACATTCACCAGTTCAGAGTACAATTACGAATTTTAGTGTAGGTAATAATGACACAAACAACGGAAATAACCGACGATCATACAGATCTGGGTCGATCTGCCAAAATAATATTAAAACTGATTTTTACAAACATAATTCACATAATTCTGAAACGAACGCACCATCAACTTCAGTTATACAAAAATGACAAATCGAAACATTTTCATTAAGTAAATTTAGTATGTCCCTCCTAACTGGAAATAGTGTTGTTTATCATAAAATTGAAACCTACATGTTGACATAGAGAATTCACTCATTCTGTAGGAAATTATTAATTAATAGTCGCAGTCTATCCTCATTTTATTTACTAGTAATGCTTCTACTTTAACATTAAATTTAACTGTTTTACCTAATTAATGATAAATTTATGAAATCGCGTTGTCATGCCCCGGCTAAATTTGCCCATCCACCAAGTGAATTTAGCGAAAAGGGAATTGTCTAAATGTGTTTGGGATTGATAATTTTTTGTCTGAATATTGAAGTCTGTGAACTATATAGGTACGAATAAGAGTGTTAACAATCTAATTTAGAAATGACAAAACCAAGCGCACCAAAATCAACTCTCCTACCATGCTTCTCTTGCGCAGATAAAAACGCGACAATGCCTACGATGCAGACGGAGATAGGACACTTGAAGAAGCGTATTAAATTTTTTTAATTTATTTATTTATAAAATTTTTTCTGCTCTTTTCCTTAAAGTATGGACTCTTGCCATAGTCTAGCCCAACAATACCGTAGCTGATTTTGTAACTTGGTTGATTTTATTGTCATTGTGATCTTTTATTGTTTTCACTGTTGATTGTGTCAGTCTTATTGCTCTAGCTATATCAACAGCAATTCTAGCCTCAAAGCGCCGCAAAATATTTAATTTAGTCTCCAGTGTTATTGCTTTTGTTAATTTTTTTTACAACTTTCCCACTCATTATTATTATTCCTTTAGAATTAAAAATAATTTTGACCAATTTCAAAAAATTAATTTGAACTTACAAAAACAGGTTCCAAAACTAAAAATTTGCCTATAAATATTTTGGTGCATTCCTGTTATATGGAATTATAAATAAAATAAAGGACTATAAAAAAATATAAGAATTAAAAATAAAATAATTTTAATTAAAATATGAATCATAATCGCTTGCCATAAATAAAATTAATATAAACACTAATTGGAATTTTTCTAAAAGAAAATTTTTTTGTCAATTTTTTGTGTCTATATATAAAAAGATGCAAACTGAAACGTCGCAAAGCGAGGTATTAGAGTAATTATAATTAAAAAACCATCGTATAAATAAAATAGTAAAATAAATCACGTCTTAGAATTCTTATCACATTACAAATAAATTTGATAGTTGGGTTTTAAGAATTTTTCATACGCTTAGCTTGCAAAAGATCTAGTCGTAGATAAATGTATTCTGGTTAGATCAAGTCCCCTCCTCCTCCCCTATTGTGATTACTCTTAAAATGCTATCACATTGAAATCGCAGCAGAAATAGTGACAAAAATTTTAGGAATAGCAACTAATATAATTTTTTGTTTAAATTAACACAGTTAAATTGTAAAAAAAACAGATTAAAAAGGAAATTAAAAGATTTTAATAATTATTTCAATTTTTTTTATGTTAATTAAATAAATTTTGGATTAATTTTATATCGGGATTTGTTTAATTAATGTTTTAATAAATTCAATTAATTTTTAATTATTTTATTAATAAATTTAACTACTTAAGAAAGTCAGTAGTTAATAAGTAGTTACGATTTCTTTAGTTATTGTGACGCGCGATTGTATGAAATAAAAGTAAGGTAAGTTTGTAATTAGTACTCGCAATACAAGTAGGAAATGAGCCCTATTTATCTTCATATTTTCCTAATAAGTAAAAGGATCCACATATCTACCCACTTTAAAAGTATTTTAACTTTTTGATAAAAATGGTACATGTGTGATATTACAATAATAATTTTTTTGTTGATTAGAATTTCTTGTCTGTATGACGTCATGTTTCAATTTCAGAATGTTAGCAATTAAAATAAATATTCTTCATTTCATAAATATACTTTTTCTCTTGGGGTACAACTAAGGAAAAGGTTGAGAACAGCTGACCTAAAGGTTGATTAATAATCAAGTCGATTAAAAGGTATTGATGAGTGTCAGATAATTTCTAAACTAGTCTATCATTAGAAATTGCATTGAATATCAGAACAAACTTCATCAACAAAGAATTTACATCAGAAAATAAACATTTTGGTTACATATCACTTTGATTTATTACCTTTGGTGCCCTTTTTTTATTAAGTCAAATTTAAATATTATAAATGCGATATATGCATAATTTTCAATTTCAATTATTCTTTTATAAATTAAAAAAGAAAATTTTAATTTGTTCAAGAACCACTTGGAATTTTTACCTGATCTTCCTTACCAAGTTTTATTTATAATATATTTGTTTTGTTAATATAGTTTAGAGAGATTTTTGTTTATGAATGCAATTTCTGAACCTGAAAATGAACAATACAGTAAAACTGGAAAATTAATGGAATTACAGAATATATCAATTCAGATGAATATTTTATGAAGCTCTCTCAATTTCAAAAATTAACAGTCCAAGAAGAACTACAATTATCGTCGAACAGATTGTAAAGGTCCTTAGTAAAGTTTCAATTCACAGATCTAGAACCATGTTCTGAAAGTCTTAATCAGCCATTACTAATCAACAACGTATATGCGAAAGAGAATCTGTAAAATGAATTAGGAAGTGTATCTAGTTTTTTGGTTTTAAAAATTTTATTTAGTATTTGTTTAACTGATTTGATTACTGGCATTTTTGAAAATCAGCTCAAAAATGTTTTCAGAGAGCTACAAAATTATATTTCCCTTTGTAGTAATAGTTATGGTAGATTTGTAGAAAATTAATAACAATAAAAATCTATTAGGGTTTTTGGTGAAATGTGAAATTTACATTTATTGATCTTATTCCAAAACCAATCCAATACAATATAAACTTTTATTGATCCTCGCAATAGATTACAAATTTATAAAGACACAAAATGATTCAATATTGTATCAATGGTTATTAAATGCTTATTACAACCCTCCGGGAAGAATATCACTATTATTTACAACTTAGAATTATCGGTAGATGTTTTCCTTCCCTAGTTGCTTTCATAGTTTTAACTTGAAAATACATGGTATTCGCGTTTAAAAGCTTTAACGGGTGATCCATAGATTACGTACGCGAAGAAGTCATATTTTCATTCCCCTAACCCTGTTATATCCCGAAAATTTAGGGCACTCATCCCCAAGTACGTACGTACAAATGACTTCTTTATCCTACATTCACATATTTGAAAAGTTAATTTATCCATTCAGAAAACATTAAATTTATTATTTCACCTATGTTTAATTTTCAATATCATGTTTGTTCACTACAGAAAGACAAAAGAACATTCAACTTTTAGTTGATTTGTACTTTATTTAAAAATTAAAACAGAACAATAATACGCGAAAGCTAAAATATAAGGAATCTTATACTACATGGAAAAAATCACCCTGGCTTGAATTAAGTCTTTAAGTTATAATTATAGTAATACATCAATTTTTGGTTGGAACAATATGTGAATTAAACTAACTTAAAATCCAGAATTTTAGTTGCATTTATAAAAGAATATCTGGGCTACCCGGTGTTACTCGAGCACATAAGTCGTATAGTAAATTGCAATATTTTATTAAATGCATTTGAATTTTTAAGAGTAATTATACATCGTAGACATATATTACATATTATAAGCATGTGAAAATTTAAAAAAAATCAAAATATTAATAATTTAAAATGATTATATTAATCAAAGTTCTAATCGAGTTATTTTTGATGGATTATATTTTTTTGTTTTTCCATGTGGCGCAAAGATGTAGAGGTATTTTGTTGAGCCGGTTGTAGGGTTTCGTTTGCTTTTACTGTAGCAGCCCTAGTTTTAACCCCGACCAGTCTTTCTTGTTGCTGCTGCGAGGTTTTATTTGCCCTTCGATTTTATGCTTTTTTAGCAGAAGAATTAACAGATCCAATTGGCATTTGTCTTTTAGATAACATTATAAGGGAAATAAAATTTATTATAATATAATGATTTTAAAATGATACAGGGTTTTGTATCTATGATAATAAAGAACTAATTTTTTTACATCTATAGATTATAATAGTGAACAGATAGGCAGATACAGTTTTATACAATGCAAGGCATGATGCTTAATGTTAATGTAATGCAATAAAGGTATTTGGAGAACGATTAGATAAAAAATAAAATACTACATCACTTTTCCGGATAATGGTCTGAATGTTAATTAATCTGAATTTAATAGACTTAACCTAAGAATTTAAATGGAGCAAAGTGATTTTTTGTAATAATAACAATTTATAAGGATGTTTATATTGGATTCAATTTAAAAAATTTCGTATTTAGAAATTTTAACAAATATGTACATACATACATATATTAACAATTATAATTAAGATTAAGTTTTGAATCAAAGAGTCTCGAATGATGTTTGCAGCCATTGAAACAAATTGCGAACCACTGGCATGCCTTCATCTAGCTTCACATCAACTGGCTTAATTATAACCCTCGAGGGATAATTTAAATTAATCATTAGCTAGAAGTCATCCATATATTTCATACTGACTGATACTGCGGTTGTCTATATGAATGGCCCCTAACTATTCAAAATGATTTCTCTGACTAGACAATACTTTTATTCAATAATTTTATGTAGAATTTAGCTTCACTTTTCTCGCATTCCTTAATATAATTTGTGCTTCACTTTTATATTTTGCTATCCAAGGACACTTAAATAAAAATTTGGATGCTTCCACTTTTCAAATTTTGGTTTATAAAAATCCTCCGATTTCCTTAGGTGATCTATCTGTTATTACTTATTACGGACAAGTTATCAAGATAAGACATTTTATTTCCCAATTTATTTCTGTTTTTATTTTTTTAATTTGTACTTACTAATTAGTAATGACCTTATTTGTTTCTTTCATTTATTTTTGGGTTTTCTTATCGTTTTCAATCTCTCTTTTCCACTTCTGCTTCTCAGAATGTGTTTCTTCCTCCTTTTGCTTTTTACAAATTCTTTCTATCCCATATAGTTACATGTTTATTTAATTGCTCACAGACTTCATATATATATATATATATATATATATATATATATATATATATATATATATATATATATATATACTTTTTTTCTTCCAATTTCACCACTGATTATTTTTTCCATTGAATTTATTAAAACGAGAGCTTGAAGACTATAAATCAGTAATATATCGATGTTTGTTGATTCTCACGATTTTTCGGTACTGCCTTTTTTCACTTCAAATTCACTTGAAAAAGGCAGTGCCGAAAATTCGTGAGCATCAACAAACATCGATATATTATTGATTTATAGTCTTCAAGCTCTCATTTTAATAAATATATATTTAAAAGCTTGTCGGCTCGGAAATTCTGTATAATATGTGATGCATGAAACCGGTAATGGCTAATCAGAGCCCCTCAAATTATACCTATAACAGATCTCGTTATCTGATTCCATATAAATGCTTTGTGAGAATTCAAAAATCTATAAATTTAATACTTTTATGATAAGAAATATTTAATAATTATTAATTTGATTTCCTTTCACATTTCTAATCACAAATTATAAAACAGAATTGTATAAGCATTTTGTGAAAAAATAAAATATATTTCTAATAATATGATAAATATGATTTATTAAATTTTACGATTTCTTTAAAATTAACTAAAGAGAAGATTATTTCTCGGTAAATCGAAAAAGTATGGTAATTAATGCTTTAAAATTTAAATTAAAACAAAAGATTTGTAATAAATACCCTTCTAAATTGATTTGATTAATTAAATTTCCATGTCTATCATAAATAGAAACTCTGGGATTTGATCTAAAATTTAAAATAAAACTTAAAATAAAATTGAAAAATGATTTTACCCGAATATAGCTAGATAATTTCCGTGAGTTTTTTGCCATTCAAAATTTACAAAGTGATTTTCACTAATTTGTTCTTTAATCGTGAAAACTTTCTATTTATTGAAATATTTTAAATTAACTTATCAAATATTAGAAAACCTTCATTTATGGATATTTTTTCCAATTATTTTAGATTTTTCGTTAAAAAATTATTTTTTAAAACGATTTCAAAAGCGTCCTTAGATATTGTAAAATTTGCAAGAAACAAACAAAGTTAATATTTGAGATATTAATATTTTGATTTGATCTTTTTATAAAAGTTCACCCAAATATAATTTATAGAACAATTAAAATTTAAAGTAAAATGACTGAAATTGTTTTACATTTTATATTAAGTTTTCTAAATATATTTCGAATATGTTGTATATTAGATGATTTCATTCTTTTGAACTTCAATTAAAATAATGAAGTCAATTTACTGAAAAGAATTTACCTAGAGGAATTTTACAATTTTGCAGGTAATTTGAATAACTTGACATTATTGACATTATTATGCATAACTGTGACCTTTATCGTGTTGATCATATTGTTGGGGTTCCGGGTTCATAATTTCTTTTCTATGGTTGAAGTTAATCATGAACCCGAAACACTAAATGATCCTGTTATTTTCCCGTCGCTATTCCTATAGTTATTATTATTGGCAATTATGTTGGAAATGTATAAAGTAGTTGAGTATAAATTAGGGGTTATTCTCCGTGACCAAAACTAATAACTATTTCATTATCATTTATGGGTTCCTGATTACCGATAGAAGATTTAACTTCTTCATTATCATTTCCCATTTTTAACTTTGATTATTTGTCTGTTGGAACTTTATCCTTGTAAAATTTTCTTTAATGGATGTTAAATAATGTTCGTATCTTTCAAATAGTTATGCTGGTAAATACTCTTATTTTTCGTTTTAATATTTCGATCATGAATTACTTCTGAAATTTTGCGTAGCATTCTGCCTTAGCAATTGAGATTTTGGAATCACTATACCGTTTGTATATTTTGGTAGCCTGCCTCCCAAATTTCATGATTTTATTTGAATCAGCCTTGAAATTTTTATTGGATGACAAGGGATGATCTATTGATGTTGTAGATAATAAAAATATTAGATAATAAAAATATTTATTAATTTAATAATATAATGCATTTCATTAAATAGAATTGTAACATCTAGAATTTGGGATATTTATTAATATCTGCTCCTTCCCTGGTAATTTTTGTTGTTCGCATGTTTGAGATTTCTCCCAACACATTTCTTTCTTCTTCAGTTAAAAATTATTATTTATGGTGTAAAGCAGTCCTCAAATAAGTTGGCATTAGAATTGAATTCCAAAGCATTATGAAATGATAAAACTGGTGTCGAGTTAGTTGACCTATTGTGTTTGTTGGGTTTTAATAATCTGAGTCGGTACTCTCTGACTCCCAGTATCTCTTTAATTGAAAATCACAAATGCCAAATTATCCAACGTATCACAAAATATTTCTCTACACAAAAAAATTAATGTCCAAAGTTTTATGAGTTTGATCGCTTCTCCGCTCGGTGTTGATGTTTAGTCAAAATCTTTATTAATATTCACCTGTTATTATTGATCCTTCCAGTGCGTTTGATTGCACTTTAATAACCTTCCTCTAGTCCCAAATTTCTTCTTAAAATCCCTATCTGAGGCTGAAATGCCAGTTTGTTCTGATACTCCCATTTCTTTTATAATCTTCCAAATCTGAATGACAAATGGTTAATGCCGAGCCAATCTCTCTACTGACATTCAGCTCCACAACTCTGACTCGGCTGTCACCAAGAAAAATTCAAACAATAGTAATAATTAATAGCCTGTCTCGAGCTTTTCTATACGCATTATCTGTTCTAGGTTTTCTCCCATTAATCTTTGTGACAAGATAATGGGTACCAAAATTTCCTTCTGTTTACTTTTCTCTTTGTTTATCCAACTTGGGATTTCTTTCTACTCGCTAATTAATTAATTAATGAATCTATTTCGTTTTCTTATTTTTTAACTATTATGCACCTTTTCACACTCTTCCTGGCACTTTCTGAAAATTCCGTTATCACCATGTTATTCCTCATTACTTGTTTCACCTATAACTAATTTTCTAGATTTCAATTCGAATATTTGAATCTTTTTTTGTGCTTTTCACCTATTTATTTTCTCACACCTTTGTTCTTTTTTTATTTCTTTACACTATCGATTCTATCACTGACAGAACTTTCATATCTCTCCTTCATTTAATAATAAATATAACTCAAATGTAATGAATATAATTTATTTCTAATTTTTATTTTTATTTTCAATAATTTATTTTATTATTTTATTACCACAACATGTTTAATATTGTACTCGTATATTGTTTTATCAAGAATATTAACCCAGTTGAGTGTTGGTTACTTAGGGTAAATATTCGTGTACTCAGTGTAATTCCCTAAGTTTCCTTCGTGACTAGCAATAGATCTCCCATACGTGTACCCATGAAGGTGGATCATGTTGGAAATGCACACGCAGGTCGGAACTTGTGGACAGGTGAGCCCCTATGTTAAGACTACTCTCCATAACATTCGCGGTACGGGTTCCTGAGTGCCGATATAAGTACTTACCTCTTTCTTTCTTACACACATCTCTGGTCCAATGAGACGATATTAGCCTTCATCTAATTTACAATGGTAATTTGGACATAACCACCCTTACATCAAAGTAATGAAGCATACGGGTAAACGTTAAAAAATAATTAGAAACAAATTTTATTATCATACACAAACTTTAGCACACACTAAATTCACTAGAACCAGGGAGTTGGAACTGCAGTCACAAATTTCTAGACGATTCAGTTTATTACACAAATATAGATGAGAGGTTCACGAATTTTATGATTTTTTTACTCCCACGACCCTGTTTTCACGCGTAATCTCCTTCGGTGAGCAGGGCGTCAATGTCCACCTGCAACCATGGATCTTCCTGATGAGTCGATGAAGCAGACGAAATTATCCGAATGGTGTTGAGTTGTACAGTCGGTTTAGGGTCATTAATCGCTTTGGCGTTCGCTGACTGAGAGGCAAACAATGATACTTCTAATTCCTCTATTTCTTTACGTCGTTTTTGCGTCCGTTCGGCGCGAGATGGACGTTTTCTCTTCTTCGGATTGAGTTTGGTCGAATCCTCGGGACGACTTGAAGGAACGAGGTGAGACGGCCCGTGGAGAGTGGGTTCAGAAGTGGCGTGGCTATTTAATAGAATTGGTTCTGCGATTGGAGGAAATTCTGGGCCATGTCCCGCGAAGCTCGATGAAACTGGGGCGTTCAAATCGTCCACTCGATGACGTAGCGGGAAAACATTTACTCCATCTTTTATCGGGTAATCCCTGACCCTCCTTCTCGACTCCGAATCGGAGTAAACTTGATGTAGAGCCTCTGACTGGGCCTTGATGGTCAATCGCTGACAGCGGCTTTCTTCTAGGAGGCTGTCCCGGCAATGCTCTAGCCTCAGGACTTTCATTTTCTCCTCCTTCATTTGTGGCGGGAGAACAACGTATCCTCCAACGCTTCGATGCGTTTCTTTAGAACTTCGATGTGCTCCTGTAATTTCCGGATATCAGCGTTCTTATCGGCACACGAAAAACACGGTTTCGGGCCACGCTGAAGCAAATTTGGTTAGGAGATGACTAAATTTAACAAAATAATTTACCAATCGTAGATGAAACTGCATTATTACAACCTCGACTCACTCGTCGTTCACGTCACTCGATCATTTACGAACTCAAATTCATTTTAAACTAAGTACCTTATTCATTTTACCATACTCGACTTGGAGGTGTATACTTTATATCGATTTTATTGCGGGTAGGATTTGATCAAAGTTACGGTAAGGTGATTAATTACATCAAAATCATATTTAAATCGTAAATTCGATGAGTGATTTAAGAGAAAACAATTCTTTCTACCTATAATAGAAAACTGGAGATTTATAATAGTCACTAGTGTTATGTGGATTTGAGAAAAATACAGCATTTTAATTAATTAATTACGATTATTGTCAATAAAAATCTGTACTTTTCAACTTAAATCTCTTTTCACTTTTATACTTAATTGTTCGAATTATACGATACGTCGACACTGTGATGATTTGGATTGGCATGTTTAGTTGAAAATCGAAATTTGTAAATGTTCAAAATTATATTTATTCATCAAACTTGTAAACAATATCGACAATTTCGTAATCTACTGTTACGTAGTTTCGTGGAGTCGTGTTTATGTTGGTATTAATGCCTTGTGCTAGGTTCATCCTGTTGTCGATCAATGTGTATACGTGATTATAGTTCTGTTGGAAAAATGTTTATTATAAGCAATTCAATGGTTGACGTTGACTACTTTCGGGATGTTTATGAGACTAATAAAAATCGTCTTATACGAATCGACGTTAGTGAATATGGTGGAAAATCGATCGACTGAAATATGTTTACTATAATGATATGAAAAGATCTAATCTGCCGAAAGTTAATGTCGAGGAGTATTTGTTGACGATCGATGAATCGGCGATTTCAAAAGTACCGAAACTATGTGATCTTTATCAATGGTTTATCTTTACGGATGACTCGTAAATGGATTTACACGAATGTGGAGACATACTAGACATGAAATTGACGATATTAACGAAAATTGGATTGTTGGTAAGATGCCATGGAAATATCCTAATTGCTATCCTAGAGTTTTGTCTAAAATCAGCTGGTAATTCGAGAGTAGAACATAATACGAGGTTCCTGATGTCTGTCCCTAGCAGGAAAATATTCTAGATCCGAAATATTGGAGTTGGTAACTGATTGTCACATGGAATTCTTCCTAACTAACGCCTTCAATCATGCTACCACTCGAAGATGATACCAAGTCTTTTTCGTCAAATTAATTGTTTTGAATTTTTAAAGTACTCTTGGTCTCACCACCTACCATGGTTCACCTGGTGACCACCGGTACAAGTACCGACTATCTCCAGACGACCACGATAGATGGGTCAACCCATATTTAATTTTTGATAATAATATCCAAAAGAAATAAAATTATATAGTAAAATACGCATGAAATATCAAATCATTATTAATAAAAATTTATAAAAATTTCATCTGCAATTTCTTTTTCCGGTTTAAATCTGCCATCGGGATGTTTACCTCGTTCTATTGATGCCATTTAATCTCGCTCGGATTTATATTTCAGTATATCGGTCTCGAAAATCATTATTACCATCATCATTGTCATCTCGCTAACTCTGGCGATCATATGCAGATGTCCCAATCAGTACCGTCACTGGATCTGTGAAGAGAGAAAATCGAATGATACAAGTTGATATAATATTTGTTTATGACAATTACAGTTATGTTAAATCATCGTAAATACAATAAAATATCATAAAATATAATTTTACTTTTTACTCGATGCGTCTGTTAAATGGTCCTGGATAAAAATTCGTCTGATCTCCCGGAGCTGAAGTTATGAAAATTAATTTTCCTTTATTGAAATTTAGAAGTCTCTAAATTATCCTTGTACTGTAAATAATTTTTTAGGAGTTCCTGTTTAAGAATTTCGATAGTTCCTATAAAAGCTTTGAAGGTCCTGTAGTAGATTTTTGAAAGTTTATGTTTGTAAAAAATCAAATTTTACAAGTAATAGAAAGTTTATAATAATTGAAAATTAGAAAATAATTGAAAGTTGAGGGAATCAACCAAGTGTCTACCTTATATAGAAATTTTCGTCCAATTAGGACTTAGCTAGTGTGTATTTTAATATTTTTTCTTATTTTTTGTGCTTTTAACTGCTTTTCTTATATTATTTATTTGTTTTCTTTTGTTAATTTATTTAACAATTTAATTTATATGTTTTTCCTTATTTTTGTTAATTTCTGTTGGTAATTATATTTGTAATTTGCTGTTTTCCTTTTTCTTTGTTTTTATTTATTGTTTTATGATGAATTTTTATTTTCTTGTTTATAATTTAATCTCCTGGTATTTATTTTTATTTTACTTAATTATTTTTTTTGCTTGTTCGTTATGCTTGTGTGTTTTGTGGTTTTTTTGTTATTGTTCATATTTTCTATGATCTAGTTTTAATTGCTTTCTTATTATATTATTTTTCTCCCTTTTTATTATTTATTTTTCCTACACTTGGCTGATTCACTCAATTTTACTTAATACGAGATTTATTTTTAACTAATTTATCAAGAGGGGAATTTTAACGATTTATTATTATTTTGTTTTAATCTTCATAGCTTCCAGCCCAACATAAGTGATTTGTCCGCAGACACGTCCAATGTGTTTCTTTTGCGATCGGATTCAAAATCAACCAAATATTCCAATGGGGAGGCATTATCCATTTTATATATATCCGTTCCCCCAGAATCTCCATACGGGTAACCTTGTTATAAAAAGAATTCTTATCTGAACGCGTTAAAAACGAAGGTATGTTTCCAGTAATTAAAAAGCTTTTGAATTGGTTTTATTCTTTTAAACTTCTTATTTCGATTCGTGCAGACATGGTAAAATTGGTATCATTGATATATTATTAACTTAATTATTATTTAAATATTATTAAAATATTAAATATCTTTATTATCTGACATTTTTATTATCTACAATAGGAGACGATCTATTGATACATTTACATTAACAAAATATTACTGAAAACATGCCCGCATAGATACCGGGGAACATTCACGTGGATTAATGATGATCAAATTCCAAAGCCTATAATGCCAATCAGCAATCTGCTTTTTGATATTAACTATTTGTATATATTTTTTAAAAATAAATATTGACGTTTCATCACAATAGCACTAATTCTACAAATTGTCTTTTCTTTATGTAATTTTAATAAGACAATAGTTTATTCATATGATTGATAATAACATTTTTCTTTTTATAAATAATTTTAATTGGAAACAGTATATTTATTCTTTCGTTCTATTAAATTGGGAATATTATTTATAATCGGAGAATAAAATTTTGACAATAAGTATTTATTTCAATTGAATAAACCACTAGGACCTTGTATTTAATTTATAACCAAATTTTCTCAGTTTAAAGATAATTGAAAATATGGCGGAATATAATTTTCATATTCAATAAAGGTTTTTAAAAAACCTTTTTATTTTTTATATATATTTTTTATTTTATTTTTTATATTTTTATATATTAATAAGCTGAGAATCTCACCAATCTTTGAAACCTCAATATTATTCAACTTCAATTGTTTATGAATACAGTATACATTATAATATTTATTTTTTAACAGTCATAAGCTAAAATTTCAAATTTCTTTTGATTTATTTATTTTTACCTGAACCACTCCGGAATCCACCTATGACACCATCGGAACTACGAAGTGTTTCGCAATTTAAACCTGTGCAAAGACTAGTGCATTTCAAACCAAATTCCTGGCCCTGCAGGCAATTCTCGAATGGGCATGTATAATGGTCAGCCAAAAACTCATTAGTAACTATTGAAACGAGATGGCCATTTAAAAAATTTTTTTCTACTAATCCCAATGTTTGACTAGGGAAAATCTTAACCTCTTTCTGATAGCAGTGAAATTTCGTAAGCCACCAATTTAAAAATAAATTTTTAACTTAAAATATTTGTTTTATTATAGGATTTTGGTTAAATGTTTTAGTAAATGCTAATTACTCATTTTCATAATCAATAAATCAATTAAAGTCGCATTATATAAAAAAATTGATAATGATGATACTATTTATATTATTCACTAAAATGATAATAAAAATAAAATAACAATGATAAAAATAATTTATTTTAAAATGACAATTTTTAAATGTATGCATTTGTTTAACTACATGAATTAAAAGCTCTACCTTAGTTACAAAATTTGAATTATCAAAAAATGTTTAAAATTAAACTTTTAGTTGTCGGCCCTACGAAGGTTAATTTCAAAATTTAACTGAATTTTCACATTAAACATTTTATATGTATTCTTATAGGCTGGTAAGACATATCTTGTCAATTTTTTATCAGAAGCAATAGAACAATCTACTAAATTTGATTATCGTCCAACAAAAGGTGTCAGGTAAAATGAATTATAAATATATATCAATAAAATATTTTATTAAACGCTTAAAAAATTGATAGGATAGTCGAATATGAGGCTAACCTAGCTGTGAATTCCAAAAAATTGAAAGTCGATGTGGAATTTTGGGATGTGAGTGGAGATTCGAAGTGCTATAATTTATTTATTCCATACCTAAATTGTTACGTATAATAAATAGATACGAAAATTGCTGGCCTGTCATTGCTAAAAATGCAAATGGAATTGTGTTTGTTTACAATCAAGATCAATCTGATCATGATACGAAATTAGATGAATGGTTTGACTAATTTCCCCAGTAAAAATAATTCATAATTTTATATCAATAAGGTATTCACATTTTGTGAGACGATTGCGCATGAAAGATCCCCAGTGTTGTGTGATTGCTCATAAAAAACCCAATACTGCCGACCGTGATATTGTTCAATTAAGTTGGTTGAGAAATTAATTTGTGTTTAATTTTTGATATTTTATATTATTTCTAGTTTTAAAATACTCATTTTTTATCCAACATTCTTAAATATTGTTATTTTACATTACCCCCCCCCCTTCTAAATTTCAATGTTTTAATTATTGCAATCGTTTAAAAACATTGAGGGCAAATTAGCAAAGTAAAATACGTTGAAAAATTTTTCAGAATATTACTATAGACGATTTGTATAAATCTCCAGGGGTGTTCATCCCCCCTCACACTACACTACGTTATGTGCTATCCGGTCGGTATTATCGAATCGGTGCCGTGTATTAGCTCTTGTTATTCCTATCGCGTGATGCTTGTCGCTGATCCATTTGTGGTCGTCTTTCTATTTATCTTGCTGACCTCTTTGATGCACACGTAAATATTACACAATAACAATATTCCAAATGAAACAAAAAGGAGGGGTGAAAATAATGAAAGTAAGTTTTTAACTTATAAATTTAAATAAATAATTATTATGAATTTATTAAAATCTATATTAAAAATTTAAATTAAAATCTATATTACAATATTTAAAAATATATAATATTAACTACGCATCTAATTTGAGGCTTTGAATTGAATTTCAGTTACTTTTGTTTGAATCAACCAAAATTGATTGAATTAAAAAATGTCCAGTAAAAGTAGCGCGCAATTTAAGAGTAATTTTTTACAATCTCCGAAAATGAACTTGTTTTAAATGATAATTTATATTTGGATTATTTTTAGAGTATTTGCGTGTTGTTTAATTATTTGAGATTTAATTGAGCTTTTTTATAAAAGTATTTTGCAGTTATTATTTCGGTTCATTACCAATTTTCAAAATTTTCGATTTTCTCAGTGACCTTGGTGGTATTTTAGGTACTTTAGGTTGTTTGGCACAGAATAAAATTCTATTTTTAGTAATTGCTTATTTTTGAAAGTTCTCGGAATTGTCTCGCTGAAAATTTAAATTTTTCATCGAGAAAACTTTTCTAGAAGATTTTTGAAAATTATTTTTTCAAATAAATTTAAAATAGTTGCGAATCGTACAAAGACTATGCTTCATAACAAAATTTATAAAATATTAAAAAATTGAGTATTGGGGCCTGAAGCTTCAGCCTACTAGCGTGTCTATATATATATATATATATCCGTGTCTAAAATCCACTTTTTTCTATTGATTCTACACTACCATTTTTTTAAAAAAAAAGATGAAAATTTAAAATAATTCCTTGCATGAAAACAAAAAATTAAAAATATAAAATTAATATGAAATTTTAGGTTATATTCAATATTGAATCAAACCATCAATAAAGATTTTATTCTGTATTACATCTCAGATAAATCGATTTTATTGAGAAAATTTTTTTATTTCATTTTTTGTAAAATCCTCTAATAATTTCCCTTTTCTATTTATTTCAGAAAAAAATCAATAACTAACCAGGGGGATAATTAGAGGTTTTACAGTAATTCAAATAAATAGCTAGGTGGTTTCCACAGTGATTATTAATTGACAGTATTTTGACCGAGAATAGGCCTCGCTCAACCCAGCAAGAAATTTAACTGGTCTTTCTATTTGAATCTCAAATTACAGTCAGAGCCAAATTTAATGTTGTTGGCGTTTAAGTGAACTTAAATAAGATTGATAGGCGGATCATTGGCTCTGAAAGTAAACGCCCATGATTTATGATGTTTTGATCAGTGTGCCCATGACAACCGTCATGTTGGTGCTGCCCACTGCCGTTGATAAATAGGAGGCAGGTGAGCTGCTGCCTTTCAACTACTCCCACTAAGTTTCTGAAAGGTCTTCGACTGCCTTACGTCCGAATATCCACTTTCCTTTGAGAAGTATTCGCTGGGCACGTGATTATAACCGGCTAGTGATCTCAATGATAATGAGGGGATTAATGAAAATGACCTGACAATATCAAGGATAATAACAGTAGTAATGAACCTAGTAATAACAAAAGTTCGGCAATGATGCTAATAATAATGATATTGAATAATAATGATGATTAATAATAATAATAATAATAATAATAATAATAATAATAATAATAATAATAATAATAATAATAATAATAATAAATACAATGTCAATTGAAAAGAAATCAGTGGTAAAAATTGAAGAGTTCTTATAATAATAATAATGATATTAATAATAATGATGATTATAATACTGGTACCGGCGTGATCAATAGTAAAATGATAAAGATTTAGAATCATGAATGTTGATGCTCAAATATCCAATGCGTATTTCGCATGCGTCAGTGGTTACGAACTGTACGACGACCAGAATTCACTACTGATTTATTCTATCGAATATTTAGAATTTTCCGCCCCCTATTAGCAAGTAAATTGAACTATTTCTTGTATGAGGTTAACGTTCCAATCATTTTGATTGGTTTATTTCTTTATTTTGTTTTAATTTACTGTTTTTTCTATTAATTTCTTTTTATTCTTGATTTATCGAATGATCGCCTTTACATACCACTCTTATCTTTACAATTTTTTGTGTCTTTTATCGGCGATTATGTTATTTTTATGTTTTTAAAATGTGTTCCTTGTGCAACTGCTTTCATTTTATTATTTTTTGTTTTATTTCATAATGATTTTTAATATTCTTTGTGTGCTTTACGTATTATGTAGGTTGTGTTAGTTGGCCATTTACTTACTTAATAAACAACAAAATAATTAAAAGGAAGATTGATTATTAGCCCAACAATGTCAAATAAACAAAAATTTACCAAAAAATCGAAAAGAAAAAACAATTTAAAAATATAATTTTATTTAATTTGAAATATTGAAAAATTAATTAATTTTTGAAAGAAAAATTTTTCAATTTGTTTAAATTGGTATATTTTTCGAATCATGTCTAAGAGAACAACAAGAAAGAAAGATTCAATTAGAAATGAAGGTGTTTCGAGTCATCGCAATATATTGCGAGAGTTTAAGATTTTTGTGAATTCATTTCGGCAAAATTATGGAGGATGTTGACGTGTAGATTTTTGTCGAGGAAAACTTTTTAATATCTGAGAGAATTGTACAGTAAACCCTCCAACTGCGCGGTTTCGCAATTGCGCGGCCAAACCTTTAATACCAAACTTTCGATCTGCGCGCTAAAAATTTCGTAGCTGCGCGGTTTTTTATTGTTTTTGTCTATTTTAACAAGAAAAATCATGTCAATTTAATTTTTTATGGTGAATCCCGTAAAACTACGAATACATATGGTAGTGAAAATAGTGATTCATCGTATTTCGATGCACTGTATTTTTTATATAAAAATAATAAAGGCAGTTTCATTTTTCTAGTGATGTGGTTAGGATTAGGATGTAAAATTACATAGTTTTAATTAATAGATATTTATACAAGTGTTTATTTAATTAAAAATATATTAGTATTAAATTCAAAAAAATCTTATTCGTGTGCATTAGATATAACCGTAATAAAAAATTATTACATCAATTAAAGAGTGTTATAAAGTAAGTATAAATAAAATTTTTGATTTTCGATTTAATACTCATTTTGATTTAATAGGTTTTTAATAATTTCTACGCCTTATATATAATAATGGAAAAAGCTGGCAAAAGAAAAATATTGACGTTAGAGGCAAAACTTGAAATTGTGAAGCAATTAGAAAATGGCGAAAAAATGTCTGTAAAAGCAAATGTAAAAGCAATGAATTGAGACTGTTTTTATTAGTTTTTATGTTTATATAAATGTAAATATGTATATTAGTCGTTGAATAAAGACTTTTTATTATATTTTTTAATATTTTTGTAATATCTGGAACCTAACCCCATAATTACATATAAAATCGGGTTCACAGTGCGCGGTTTCGGTTTGCGCGTTGTTGTTGTGGAACGTATCTACCGCGCAGTTGGAGGGTTTACTGTATTGTGGAAAATTATAATTTTTCTAGAAAACTTTTTTTTAGAATATTTTTGAAAATAATTTTTTCAAAGTATATCGAAATTTTTAAGACCTTCAATTTTGCTCAAGAAAACTTTTTCGAAATTTCATTGGAAGACTGTTAAAATTATGAAAATATGATTATTTTCGAGTCATGTTTCGTCGCACTATTTTCAGCTAATAAACACTACTGAAATGACTTACCTAATTTTTCATAAATTCCAATTTTTTTGCTTTCATAACTCTCATAATTAGTCATATTCGTTTCTAGCAACGAATTTTGATCAGATTAGAAGCATCAAATCCAACATTGACGAGGCTGGAGATCAATTTAGGGAAGATTTCAACAGATACCTAGCCCAACTTATTAAAGTAGTGAATGAAACGAATGATCAAGAGGAACAAAGTTTATTAAATGCTTAATTTTTTTGTAATTTATGCTTTGGTAATGTCTAATAAAGATGAATTTTGTCTTTTAATTTTCAAAACTTAATCAAATTTTGTAATTTTTTAAAAATATGTTAGAAAAAACTAATTATGTTTCTTGCAACTTTGGTTAAATGTGGGTCGTTGAGAGATAATTAATATTTATGTGCAATTTTCGAAATACATGACAAATACGTAACACTAGCTGTAATTAATAAAAGTTAAAAAGACAATAATTTTACTAAACAAATGGATGGGGATGTTGTTCAAAGGTTTTTAGGGTTGTTAATAGATTTGTTATCAACACTTCCATAAAAGGCTTCATGACTATTTTACTTCAATCTATCCCTTTAATCATGGCAACATCCATGTTATATAGTTCCTTAAAGTCAATTAGAGGTGAACTCTCTTAATAGAAATACTCTTCATTGAATTTTCACTTTCAGGTTCATAGCTACCGATAGAAGGTCTTACATCGCTTTATCATTATACTTTTATTTTTGAAATTATTGCACTTTCTTGTTCAATTAGTTATGGTCCTCATTGTTTGATGCTTATTATGGTTATATTGCTACGTTCCTATGATGGTTTATATAATCCTATATGTATGTTTAAACTGTTTACTGCTGTGTTGTAAGAAATTTGTAAGAACCCAGCAGAGTCTCCTTTAAAATCGTTTTGGGACTGCTGGGGTGTTTGTGTGTATAACGTGCGGAGTGAATTTAATACAATTAAGATAAATCCTAGAATAAAACGTTAACAATAAAATTAAATTATTTTTGTAAAGTTTTATTACGTTTTTATAACAACACAGAATAAAAAAAAACTTCTTTATGAAACTAGTTCCTCGACTCTAGTATTTGAAATCTATAGACCATCGGAGAATAGTTGAGAATTGTCTTAGTACTCGAGAACAGTTGAGGAACAATAGATATTGTTTTCTTCTTTATTAAGCTTATTTATATAATTCAAAATTACGGATGATTGAATCGTTCTTGATATTTTGCAATTTATTAACAAATGATATTTTCTTAGTCTGTTCCTAATGATTTTCTTTTAATCTTTACTGTTTATGGATTCTTCCTTCTTTATCTTCAGTTTATATTTTCTAATTATAGTTTTCCTTTTCTATGAGTGCCATCAGATGAAAAAGTATAAAAACTGAACGCAAAAACTGAAGAAGGGAGATAAATTGAGACTAGAGAAAATTGCTATGAGAAAAGCTTGCAACGAAAAGAGAGAAAATTTGTTAGAAAGGAATTTGTGAGAAATTTGAATTTACGAAGAGGGTAAAATAAAGTGTTGAGAATCAGGAAATAGTTGGAAGAAACTTGCGTATTGAATATGTGAATAAGAGGTACTTGAGAAACTCATGTCAAGTTAAAAGCAACCAGATCAATTTTGCGAATTGTCCATTACCGGCGGTAGTCAAGCGGTCGTGTTCTTAGAGTATTGTTATTGTTGTGCTAGTCTTTCCGGAAGGTTGTAATAAGCATTTGAAATTTTTGAGGTGTGTTGAAAATTGGTATAGTTGAATTCGTTGTAATCAATTGTGATTATCACTAAAGTTTTACGTCGTTGGATTTTGTCATTGTCGTTATTAATTAACACGCTCGAAGTCAGTTAACTAATTCATAGTTAATAATCACGGACCAACTACCATATACCCAGTAATGTTATATTTTTAAACAATTTTTTAAGGGAATTACTATTTTTTTATTGTATAGCATCTGTGTTTATCTCATTATTTTCCATCACCACATACTTGTTACTCCCGAAACCTCAATTTTTAATATTTAATTTTCAAGACTTATTACGTAAAATGATTTTAATTATACATGCTTGATTAAACATGCATTGATGCGATTATCGTTAGTATTGAGTTAATGCATTTCTTTGATCTTGACTTATTTAACAAGCTCTCGTTTTTAAATTGCTTATTTCTTGGTATTTTTCTTTTAATGTAATTTAAATTTGTTTAATTATGTCCCAAATGTTTGTTTTTTAATTATTATTTACTGAATGTCGCAAGATAATTAAATTAAATTTGTGAATATACATTTGTATATTCCTACAATTAAGCTAAACGAACTCAAATATTTTAGCTTTCGCCAAATACTTTTAGCGATAAGACATCATCTCTTAGCCATTGATACCAAATATGATATTCGAACCCGAAGTTAATTGATAATCTCTGCATAAATTGGAGCCCTATTTTAAGAAAAAGTGTTGTTAACGTACATATTTTTAAAATTTAATTTTAATGTCATTTACTTTTAAAATAATCTTTCATCCTATTCCTTCAAAACATCATTTAATTATGATTTTTTTTTAAATATAAAAAATTTTTAGACCACATAAAAATTTCTTATAAAAATATATAAATGTATTTAATGATATAATGTCATTTCCTATTTAAGTTTTTGAAAAATTGATTTTTTCCATTATTATAATACTTATAATTATCATCTTTGTAATTTTGTTTATTTATTATTTTCATTTTGTTATTTTTTTAAATTTTCATATAAAATATTATTGTTCAAAAATAAGGATTGCATTCGATTAAGATTTCAAATTGTATTTAAATGTTATAATTCAATAAATATTTTATTTTTTTCTGTTTGCTTTAGATGTCATATACTTGCGATACAATTTGGCCTATGCGCATCGACCTGAATTCCCTTGAATGCCGACAGATACTAAGAGAGAAAGAACTTCTATGTTATTCTGACGTTGTGTCTGTGCTAAGAGCACAGGGTCCTTTATCTGAAGAGAAAAAAAATGTTTTGATAAATTTACAAAAAATTCTATCAATTAGTGATGAACGAAACAAAGCTGAATTACGTAGAGCTGCTAATAATGAAAAATTAGCTACAATTGCTGAAAATGTTTCTGGTTTTGATGCATATTCAGAATGGGCATCTTTAGGAGCATTAAAATTTCCACCAACTAAGAGACCGACTCCTCGAACTATATACTGTGATCAGGCTTCACAAACGAGTATTACCTTTACTGTCAAAGAAAAAGATTTCCCCTCACCTTGTGAAACTCATGATGCTGAATTAGCCGAAAAACATGAAGCATCTATTCTTACTAATAGAATTATAAATAAAGATAGAAGAGCTGTTAAAACTGAAGCCACGGCTAAATCCCAGTGTTCGACGTCGACAATGACTGATATAAATAAAACACCAAATCAAGAGCTTTTTAAAAATAATCTCTCAAAAGAACCAAATACATCTCACGATTATAATCTTCATTTGCTATCGGAAATTGCAACTGGCGAGTCAAGTCAGTCAGAAGTAATTAGTGACCCGATAGTTGAAACTAATATCAAGCCTGATTCATTTTCTATTCATAATCAAATCAACGATATTGAACAAGGAATAGCTGCTAGTGAAACGCCACCTGTATCAATTAATACCCGTCAAACTTTGGCTAGTAGTTTGTTAATGCCTCCCAATAACCCACCAAATTTAATATTTAGTGGTCCTATTAAATCTCTTAATACAAATATTCAAGAAATTAATTTATCTGGAAGTAATAATCAAATGATAATTTCGAATAATGCGGGCCAGCGATTTGCTTTCCCTCGAAATACAATAGCACAAAGTATCAATTTAATATCTGCCAATCCACAAAAGAATCAAATTTCATCATTTATCTCTCAACAACAATCACAAGCTGGTGGCAGTTTCATAACTTTATCCAACAATCAATTGCGCTCTCCTCCGTCTCATCATTTAGGTGGCAGTTGGACAGGTCAACAAAACCAATCTGCTCAACAGGTTTTCATCCAAAATGTGCCCACTGTTCATCACGGATCAAATCTGCAACAGCATCAAAGCGGAGATTACGCTAACTCTCTCGGGTTGACGCTTAAACAACGAGCATTGACCGAACATAAAACCCACCAACCTCACCAAGTTAACAACAAACTAGTTGTTAGAAATCTCGGTAATTTTATTTGTATTTTTAAAACATGATATAAGTTCGTAAATACACGCATATTTATATCTGTGTGCTATTTGACAATTTTAATTAAATAAAATATTTCCTATAATTATCTACTTATTAATAATAAGTAGACACTCACAATAAATTTCTAATAATAAGACAATAATAATAATAATAATAATCGCTTATCCGTAGTATATATTATGGAATTTTATAAGATTCAGTAGAATCCAGGTGTCATCGATTGATTTACATAATTCTATTTATGTATATAATTCTGTTGTAATATATTGTAACAAATCAATTATTGATTGAATTTTTTTTAGGAGGAAATTTTGGGCGGGGTTTGGATTTTTATTGTTGTTGATATTAATGGGTTCCCATTTTCAGGCACGCAAGTCTCAGCGGAATCCGATCGCAACAAAAGATTTATGGTAGTAAAAGGTAACAGATTGATTATTACGCAATATTTGTTGAGTAGATATATTTCATTCGATAAATTGTTAGCATCAGTTCTCTCACATAGTTTCATTAAATCAGCTTTTCTTCTTATTTCTTTCACAAAATTTCTTGGTCGACTAATTAATCAATATTTTCCTCTAAGTTCCCTTTCAATCTAGATCAATATGAAATGAATCAGAAAATGATATTATCCATCCTAGAAAACTGTTTCAAAGCAAAAGTAATGTATTTATCGCTGTGAAAGCCCACTGGTTGTAATCGGAACATAGGGGTTAGACGAAATCGATTCATTGGATTATAATTGGAAACAGGGGATTCATATATCATTCAATGTGGTATTTATTAATAAAATGTAAATTACGAGATTTATATACATGAAATTCATGATTTTGATTAACTTTTACCATCTCCCCCTTGTTACTAAATTTGACCCCATCCTCTCCTACGTTACTAAAATATAAAATATTATATGAAATGAATCAGAAAATGATTTTATCCACCATAAAACTGTTTCCAAGGCAAAAGTAATGTATTTATCGCTGTGAAAGCCCATTGGTTGTAATCGGAACAAAGGGGTTAGACGAATTCAATTTATTGGGTTATGATGGGAAACAGGGGATTCATATATCATTCAATGTGGTATTTATTAATAAAATGTAAATTACGAGATTTATATACATGAAATTCATGATTTTGATTAACTTTTACCATCTTCCCTCCTTGTCACTAAATTTGACCCCATCCTCTCCTACGTTACTAAAATATAAAATATTATATGAAATGAATTATAAAATGATTTTATCCACCCTATAAAACTGCTTCCAATGCAAAAGTAATGTATTTATCGCTGTGAAAGCCCATTGGTTGTAATCGGAACAAAGGAGTTAGACGAATTCAATTTATTGGGTTATGATGGGAAACAGGGGATCTATATATCATTCAATGTGGTATTTATTAATATAATATAAAATATCGACC
This sequence comes from Schmidtea polychroa, assembly GCA_959609185.1. Lineage (NCBI taxonomy): Eukaryota > Metazoa > Platyhelminthes > Tricladida > Dugesiidae > Schmidtea > Schmidtea polychroa. The sequence goes on from CAUHTR010007302.1 coordinate 112,873, forward strand.
ATCCACGTGTTAAGTTCAAGATTTTTGTCTACTTTTACCGTCTCACTAAATTTCAGTTCCTTTCGTTCCACTTCACAAAAATTTATATAAAAGCCATTTGGAATGATTATATTCACTATGACAAACTGATTTAACACAAAAATATTGTATTTTTTGTAAGGAAAGTGTATGGCTTAAATTCGAACAAAAGAGTTAGATGAAATCAATATCATTGGATTATAATGGCAAACGGGATTTATATATCATTCAATATGATTTTATTTACAAAATATAAATTACGAGCTTCATATACATGAAATTCATGATTTAGATTAACTTTTAACATCTCCCCTCTTGTTATTTAATTTGACTCCATCCTCTCTTGCGTTACTAAAATGTTATATGAAATGTATCAGAAAATGATTTTATTTACCCTATTAAACTCTTCCAATACACAAGTAATGTCTTTGAAAGAATCGAAACAAAGGGGTTAAATTTCATTGGATTATAATGGGAAACAGGAAATTTATTATGATTCAACATGGATTTTTACAAAATATAAATTACAAATTTAATATAAATGACCCTCTTTCCTAATAAATTTAAATCTATCCTCTCCCAAGCCACACAAATAGGTATTAACAAAGGGGATATATAAAAGTTATCAGAGAAGGATATAGGAAACCGATTTAAGACTAAATTATTGGATTTTTCGTGTAAAACTCATGGCATATAATCGGAACAATGGAGTTGGACCAAATCAATTGACGTATTATTCAATATTGTTTTATTTTCTAAATTTAAATGACCGACTTCTCATAAGCTACGTCCAAGATTTAGGCTATATTCCGCCCTACACTCCTTGTCACTAAATTTCAGTCCCTCTTTAATAATATTCAATAATAATTAATTTTTTGTGCAACCAAGGGAATTATTAAGTCTAACTCAATTGTGGGCGTAGTGTAATGAATTTGGATTGTTATATCAAAAGATAAAGTGCTTGAAATGAGGAAAGAAATGATTCTAACGCCATGTGGTCATGTGGGGTAACCTGGATTATCGACATATTTTATTATTGCACTCTTAAACTATCGCTTTTTATCACGATCCTTTTTAGAATTAGAATAACCGGTTTCAAGTTAGAAATATTTCCCTGTGACTGTTTTACGAAAGGAACTCTATTTTCGATTTTTTAGATCAAATTTGAGAAAAGGTTAAAAAAATTTGTTTTCTACATTTTTTTGCGAGGTACACAAATTAATTCATTTTATCAATAGTTATAACTTCAACATTAGAGATAATATAAAAAAAGATGATAATAAAATCGATAAAGAGGCGACAATCAAAAGAAGCTAATGATCAAGCGGTAAAATAGCTTTTACCAGGGAATATTTAATAATTGTACATATACATTATAATTAATGAACTTTTAAATTGAAATAGATTATTATTTTTAAAAAATCTAAACACATTCATCTATATTTTAAAGAAAAAAATATTATACTATCTTAAAATTCTTTCCAAAGCGTGTTACTGTCCATCATTTTTGACGGGTTTTTGCTAGTAGTGATTGTAATATTAATATGATTAATTATTTTAAGAGTAAACCTTTTGCTGCAAAGTATATATTGAATGAAATGAAATAATTTTCGATTATTTAAATAATCTTTATCAATTATAATATTTATAATCGAAACTTATTTCATTTTATTCAATATATACTTTAATATATATACACTTCAATATATATATATATATATATATATATATATATATATATATATATATATATATATATATATATATATATATATATATATATATATATATATATATATATATAGAAATAGATTACGTTACTAAAAAATAAAGAGTTTTACTGACATTATTTACCTTTTTAATTGCTAAAATTCTAATAACAAAAATAAAATTAGTTTGTTAATAAATTTTAATTATTAGATGTTAAATCACGTGACGTGGTAATGAAAATGTCAAATTGTTAAGTTATGATAAAAAAAGTCTGCTTATTTATTCTGAAAATAGATATTTTAATGAGTATTTTCAATAAAACATGATCATTAAAATTATCTTTCGTTTAAGACCTCACGACGCCTTATATCCATTAATAAAAGTAGTCTATTAAGAACATTGAAATAGTCAAGTTTTTCAACTACACTATTGGCACATAAAGTGCACTAAGATATCTATAGTACGAATCGATAAATTCCAAGGATTATTTAGATAAGTTATTTATAATTGTTTAAATATTGACAAATGTTTTCATGTCACAAAATCTCTTGACTTTATTAATCAAATTATTCAAATGCTTTAATATTTAAATTTTCTTTGAAAGTGTCATTAAATATTGATTTCAGAACTTCTTGGTAAAAGAAATGTATAAACTTCTAAACTTCCTTCCTAATTAAATATTTCCGTTGGAACAAACATTGATATCTTGTCTTTTATATGACATATGTTTTCTTCGATGAGATCTAAATTTTTTATACTGTTTGCTATCTTAATTGAATTTATTAAATCCGACATTGTTGGTTCACAATTTTGAACATAATATTCAATCCATTCATCAATTTGAATTGAGATTTGGACTCCTCTAAGTACCATAGTGTAGTTTTTTTAAAAATTCAGATCCATAAACCATATCACTCTTATCTTTTTGCCTGCTTCGATGCCTTTTAGGAACCAGATATTCTATATTTCCAATGACATCGACTATTTTCAGATATTGAAAGGTTTGCGAAAGGTTTGCGACGATTATCAAATTTGCATTCATATTCATTGGCCTAGCATCCTTGTTGTCATTGAAGTTTATACAATAATGATTTTCCATGCATATGCGTTACATTATTCTGCATTAAACGTTGATAATCATTTGCGTCAGTAAATATAGTTTTTTAAATTTGTATTATTTTTTCCCAGTTGAAATAATTACATATAATTGAACATTTATATCCATAGAAGAAATTAACTTTTTAAACAAAAAATTTAAATTCCTCGGAAATTGACCTAATTCCAATATCAATTTCAACAATAATATGAAAAACTCACAAGAAATTGAACCATATCAAACAGGGGCATGCACACACACACACACACACAATACAAAAAACAGGGAATATTCACGCAATAAATTGTAAAAAAACGTGTGTAATGGTGATAACAATTAAATAATTATAATAGTTAGATAATTATAACCTTTTATCAAACATTTATTTCTTTTTACAAAATCCTTTGTTTATCATTGAATCTGTTTCTTTTGAAATTAAATTTGAAATATTGGATAAGCATAAGTTAAAATTCTTTTTAATTTGAAAAACATAAACTTTTCAAACACTCGTTTCACAATCGTCGCAATTTCCTGTAATGTAATGAAAAGTATCAGAAAATGACGTAATATATACAATATAAATGGAAAAGAAATTAGTGGTGAAATTTGAAAAAAAATAATTATGTTTTTACTATTAGTGTAATATTTTTAAATATTATATTTTTAAAATGAAAATGTAATTCTAATATGAGTAAAGGTTGAGAGAATAATAAATTATTAATATTTGCAAAAAAGAAAAAATTATTTTTTATTAAAGAATGGTATTTGCAAATATATCGTCTCAAGCTTCGTGTTCTATTAGTGGGTTTATAATGATTTTGGTAGGATTCAAACTTATCTCTGGCTTCGTGGGTTCTTGTATAACTAACTCAATACACAAAAAATTGGATAATTTTTTTTCACAGATCCGATGAACCGAACTTTAACAAATGAATTACAAGTTATAAACTTTAAATAATCCTCAAATTAGAAATTTCGACAATTACACACTGAAGCGCATTTTTTTCATTTTCCATAATTTGTAAAATTTAATTTTGGTTTTATCTCTAAATCAATAAAAATAAACATTTCAAACTTGTGTTTTCCAAAAAAAATAAATAATAACCAACAGAAATTTTGTATTTTTTACAATTTCATCTTCCTAAGTTCGCAACAGAAATTTCAAATTATATTTATATACTACCTGCCTTTACCTTCCCCCGTCAGAAAATTATTGATTTATACATTTTTCCAATTTTTAATTTATTTTGCACTCAAATTTTGATTTTTAGAATTTAAATTAATTGCAAATTAACATGCAAATTTTAATTTTACACTTTATCATAATGTTTTTACGGTCTTTTACAAACTATTTAACCCTTTCATTCGGGAATTAATTCTGTGGGTAAATTAATTATCTAGACCAGGAGTGGCCAACCGGCGGCCCGCGGGTCATCAATTGGCGGCCCGCATGCTTTAATATTTCGAAAATATAATAACAAAATTTATTGTTTATTTCATATTTTTATCTATTTTAACCAATTAGTTTTTGTATGCTACATTTTGAAAATTTGCCCGATTCATTATGCTTTATAATCAGGGCTATCAAGTATAAATAGTGCCAGTTTATCCTGTACCTAAGAAGCATAATTTATTTCACATGCACCAAATGCTTTATTGTTTTTTTAGCGGTTGTCTCAGACCCCACTACGGGCTATTACTGCGCTTCTCCTGTTCCTTAGTTGGAATTAGCACAGAAGCATTAGTTAAAAATTTACGCCTTTCAAACCTGCGGCCCGCCGCATTATTCAAAAATATTGTAATGGCCCTTTTACCAAAAAGGTTGGCCACCCCTGATCTAGACCATCAAACCTAGTAAGGGGACTCAAATTATGCAAAAAAATAAAAAAATAATTTAATTATTTTTTAAATAACGGCTTTAGAGAATGTTCTTAAAAAGTACTTCTCACATTATATTTTCGAAAAGGTACAACAGATATTCAGCACACAAAACTGTGTACAATATATTGTACACTCCGTATAAAAGGGTTAAAAGTCATGAATATGAAACATTTATTTATTGTTGCTTTATTTGTCTTTGTAAATGGTGTTATGAATTTCAGTAATCATGAGATGTCTTTGCAATATATATATATCGAATGAAATATTTGACATTTTTCGTTCTACTCGATTCTAAATTTACATATAATAATTGAAGTGTAAATTTGCATTTTCAAAAGAGTTATGCTATTCAATGTTAGGCAATGCAGGAAGTGGATCAGTGGGACCGAGTAATAAAAAACCAAAAATATCCAATCCTTCAAATCGTCAACCAGGGCGACCTCCTTTGATGCCAGCACCTAGCTCGGCATATACCAGCCGGCCATACGTAGCTAATGTAATATTGACATGATGAAATCAGATATATCGTTTCAATATTTCCGTTTCTTATTTAGGAAATATTCCACAGCAATCGAGCAATCAACACTATTTCATCGATTTCCGATACATCCACCACTGATTCGAATGGTTTAAAGATTAGCTCCATCAGCTCAGGAAGCCGTGGAGTCAGTGTAAACTCTTCACAGATCCGATCAAATTCATATTATCCAGTAAATCGTGGCAACGGCTTGCAACGAACAAACACTAGCACCAGTTCAGTTGTACAATTGGGATCGGGTTCCCAGATTCTCACAGTTGACTCCTCGAGTAACGCAACCACAAACACGCTGAGGCCGAAAGTAAATTATACAGTTTATCCTAGTTAAACCAGATGAAATATATTCTTGAATTACTTTTCAGATTTCTTTTCATTTGTTATGTGAATAGCTATTGGCTAATGAAATTCGTGTTTTCATTGGCTGATATATAAATAGAAAGTAAATAGGTCAATTTTAGACATTTAAAAATCAATAAATATACATCATATGTTGGTTAATAAAAAATAATATTTCTATTGTACAAAATACACTGATGAGAAAATCGATAAAATGATATCACTAAAAATGAAACACTCAATAATCATCATTTTAAATCGATATTTTTAATAAATACTTCATGTTGTTATTGTGAACTACCTATTTATAGTTCTAACTGTGGTTGCCATGATTATTTTATCGTTATGGTGAGCAATGACCTATTTTGGGTTGACCATAGTGACTAACTACTTTATTGTATGTGTAAATATTTTTAAGGTTGCTATGGTAATTCTCATATTTGAATGGTTGCTATGGTAATTCTCATATTTGAATGGTTGCTAAGGAAACCCTCGCGCTTTAATGGTTACTATGGTAATTCTCACGACCTAATGGTTGCTATGGTGACTGTCGCACATTTTAATGGTATCTATATTGGTTTATTTCCTAATTACCATAGTAACCAATGACTCATTTTGTGGTTTCTATTGTGAAAAATAATTTACTTCGATGACCAACATTTCCTTAACTTAAAATTTGGTTGTGAAAAATCCTATTTTATTGAATTTATTCGATTTGTAAACTTCATAAGAACATTTACAATTTGCTTTAAAAAAAGTAAGTAATTCCAACGCAAAAAAAGTGAAAAAATAAATGAATACCAAGAATATATATGAAAATTAAAAATGAAAAGAATAAAAGTATTTAAAGAAAAACAAGTCTTGACAGTACTAATGATATCATCTCACTGATTATTATTTGTTTTTTTGTTGTGATTTGTTGTCTTGTTCTAACTGGAAACTTGTTTAAACAATTGAACACAAAGTTTGGACCATTACAAAGTTATTTTTGTACAGTGAAACATTAATATTACATAACGAGTTGGACTGGCCTATCAAGCTACCGGCGGACCGTGCCGAATGTTAAATAAAAATGTTTCCCTTAATAAAAAATTTCCTCAGAAAAATGAAAACAAAATTAAAAACAAGAGCAATTTTAAATTTTATTAAAATTAATTACTTTCAATATGGAAGGATTTTTAATGGAATTTTAAAAATATCTGAAAAAAAAAGAAAATTTTCAAAATTCAAATACATCAGTAATGCCCACAATATTTAAAATTTTCTTAAATAAATAGTGCTAATTTAAAAAATTCTAATTTTTATTAATACCATTCATTAATATTATTAGCTAATTTTTCAAAATCAATTGAATCATCATCGGTATTTTAAGTTGAATATTTAAATTTGAATTTAGTAATCGATTCCTGTGTTTATTTTTGATTATTTTCAAAGCTATAATATATATAACATCACTTTAGTATAAAAGATAAAAATTCCAAATTGATTTTTACACATATTTTTTTTTTCGTTTTTTAGTCTCTTTCGATTGTAGATTAATAATAAACAATAATTATTGATTTCAAGGTTAGGATAATTGTTTCGAAAACTTTAATAAATATGGAAGTTTAAAGAGTAGGCTAACGCGTGCCAAGTAATCTGTTGAAAATATTGGTTGTTTCATGAAAATCGAATTTTTTTTTCATTTTACTTTTTTTATTGACTTTAATTTACCTCATATTGATCAAAAATGCGTAGAAAAATTTAATTACTTTTGAAAGAATAAAATAACTTTACCTGATTGTAAATTCATTCTCAGTCCAGCCCTGATTGCATATGGAAAAATCGTTAAAATTAAAAATGCTTATATTTAAGTGTCGATTATTTATAATAAAATATGAAATTTTAAAGATATAATAGGAAGTTTTTAATACTTCAAATTGATGATAATAAAATTTTATTGAAAATATAATTATTATGAATTCAGAAATCAATATTTGTAATGGTAATATTTGATATTTGCTACTCCCATAATGCTTTTGTTTGCTATGGCTAGGTGATCTATTAGATTTTAAATAGGGTATTTTTTGTTTCAGAGAAAGTATTTGAAAAATAAGATAACTGATTCTGTAATTTTATTCTTTTAGTTAAATAGTAACCAAAAGACGAAAAGCATTTATTTTTTACAGCGTCAAAGTTCTTAGTCATCGCCTTTGTAAATATTTCTGCCTTCTGATGATTTTGGTTTAATGTTTTCCTCAATTTTACCCACTAACGTAGTTTTTTAATTAAAATCTTTCTTTTTATTGTTTACTTGATTTGTTTATTTGTAATATTTTATTTTTATTGGCTATTGATCGAAAATTTATTTTCCAATTTAACACAAACTTTCTATACTGCTTTTAGCAATTGCAAAATGCTTTATTGAATAATTTATAGAATGAATTAAATTGAAATAAATTATTAATTATTACTTGAATGAATTTTTTATAGTTTGAATTTATAGTGTTCATAAACATAATAATGTGCATTTAAATTTTATTCTAGGAAATTTTCATTTGTAAATTTCAGTTATTTATATTAAGAATCACAATAATAAATTCAATCAACTAATTAAATCTGTTACTTATGTCTCTAAAATTTCATGACGTAACAATAGAATTTATTTTTTAAATATTTATAAACCAATTGAAACGTTTTATTGGGTTTTTAAACTTGAATTTATGATAAATAGTTTTTATAAAAAACTTGTTAACAAAACATGATAAATTCGACATTATTTAACAGTGGTTTATCACAAATCGTTTAATTTTCTGAGTGCTTAAGAGCGTTATCATGATCTATTTCTACAGTTTTAACACATGTTGTAGTAATTGGATAATGGCATTTTTAGGTTATTGGAAAAATTGCGCTATGCACTTATATTATCTACAAAGTGAACACTAATAGGTTCACGTCTTCAAAAATAGAACAAAATTGGTTAATAGGAAGAATGAGTCTTATAGTTACAAGTTAAGGTGATTTTGAAAGGTTTGCATAAATTAGCATGTATGCGCGGAGTGGTTATAAAATTAAACCTTTGTTTCAAGTGCAAAATGTCTTTGGTGATATGTATTAGGAACATAAATGTTCATGATAGATAAATTTTCTAAAATAATTATTTTGAAATAATGTAGATTTTATTCGATATTTATGTACATGTATAAAACTGTAAATAAAATATTTACCAAGTCATTTCAAAAAAAGTTGTCCCAGTAAACATTTTTTATTTTGCGCAATATGGGTTAAGGCAGTAGGGGTGGTTGGTACATTTGATAAATGTAAATAAAAGTATTTTTAAATTCATTATTACTATACTAGCCTAGAAAATAAAGTCCTTTAAGTGGTCACATATTTAGTTGAGAAACAGACAAACATATTTGTAAGAATTCAAAGATTTCATTAAAGATTTGTTAGTTCAAAAATTTGCCAGTTGTTAAGTCGATTATTTAAACAACTTTTATTTTGACTACTGGGTCGTTTCTTAAACATTACTGAATTGATATAAACACTAGATAAGATTTTATTACTACCTTAAATTACTCACATTGTTTTTTATGTTTAATTTAATTATAATTGATTTTAGATATTGCAATAATTCAGTGTCAATTAATTTAAAATCTGATTAATATAATATTAATAATCCTTACAGTGTTAATTGTAATTAACATATTTTTTCCAATTAAATAATAGAAATACATTTTTTTCACCAAAAGATAAAAAAAATTAATTAATACTATGTATTTATCCGTGGAATGAAAATTTGTAAATTTGGACAACTGCTGAAATTAAACAAAAAGATGAAAAATAATTAGTCATCTACCATTTCTTACAAAAATTTCATTTTAACTAAATAATAATTACAAACAGCTCATTTAGTATATTTATTACAAGGAATAATAAGTTAGTAAGTATATCAAATACTTTTATACATATTTTACATTTTTGTAAAACGGTTGTTTCTATTGAAGCTATGTCCAGAGAAAAGAGAAATTGTCTAAAACCATTGAAATAAATTGTGTATGAAAAAACATCAAGATTATGTTCCGTTAAAACTAGAAATTGTGCTTGGAGCTCAAGGTGAGGACTCATATCGCCAGGGGTTCAAAGGTATCTTGCATAATCAGATGGTTGTTATCTAAAATAATGTGATGAAATATTTTAAAATTTTGCATTACTTCCACTTTATAATACAAATAAAGTCGTTCAATCATACGATGGATATTTCGAAAAATTACAAAGGTAAACATAAATGTAAGGAAATCGCTCTACTATAAGATGATTTTATCTGAATATTCTATATTAGAAAATGCCAATAAAATAATAATAGTGTAGATAATTAGAAATTCTTATTACTGTATTTTCCGGACATTTAGTCCTTCTATGATTTTTTAGTAATTAAAAAAAAATTATATTATAGCTCTATTCAGATCATCTATATTGAATAAAAAAATCTATATCAGATGGATTAATCATAGTTGCATCTTTATCGCTATCAGTAGCTACTTGATAAAATTGAATAATTTTTTAGTAAAAATTTCCCTTTTATATAATGATTGGAAGTAAAAAAAGCTATTAGCTAGAGTATAAAATAAATATTGTCGAAGAATCAAAAGGCCAAAGCTTAACAGAATTCTGCAAAGAAAAAATGCTTGATTTAAGAATTGTCAGACTATGGGATGGGGAATATAATAATCTTATTCCACAAAAAAATAATGGAAATTTAAAAGTACGTTGAGTTGGCACACGAAGAAAGTCCTCTATACAATGAGCTAGAAGATATGATTTTTGAATGTTTACAACAACAAAGATCGAAGTTTTTGTTGTTCGGAGATCAAACATTCAGAATCTTGCTATACAATTAGCAACACAATTCGATATTTCGTTGGATAAATTTAAAGCATCGCAGCATTGTATAAATGGATTTTTAGAGAGATGTGAATTATCTTTAAGAAGATCAACGACATTATTTAAGCTGGACAATTTATTTTTTCAACAATATCAACGGTCAAAGCCAAATTATGATTCCATCAGGCATGACTGCTTATCTTCAAAGCTTAGACATTGGCATAAATAAGCCGTTTAAGGATTATATTCGAGAAGAAATAAACATTTATATTAAAACCAAAAGAGCGGAATAAAAAAGGTAACTTTATTAAATCCGAGTTGAAGGAGGTTTTTGCCTGGGTCAAATATGCTACGAGTAAAATTTCGGGTGAATGTGTATCTAATGCTTTGCATGTAGGATATTTACATAGATCCTCTTCGTTTGTTACTTCTTCCGCCATCGTTAAATATAGTTAGAATCACAGATGGGGCCTGCAGATCTTTCAGCTTTAGATGAGCAAAATGATGTTTTGGAAAAAGATGAAATGGTTATTCTTGAATAAAATCATTTTAATTAAATTTATGCGTCATACTCCTCTGATGGAGTCTTTTTAAAAAAAAGATAATTGGGTATTTTTTTAATAGTTTGCTAACTAATTTATGCAAACCGATGCCTTTCAAAATCACCTTAACTTGTAACTATAGGACTCATTTTTTCTAGTATATATACGTTTCGTACTTGCTAAAGTCTCACAACCAGTTGCATTAACACATCAAAAAAAATTGTATGTATATAAGATTCACGCCAATATAACTTTCGCAAAATTTTTTAATGATAAATATAATTTATTATGAATGACTATTTGTAAGTCTCACTTATTTTTCACAATTTAATCTATTTTCAGCTATTTTTACTCTATATTAACTTCGCCGATGTAAGTTTGTGTGTGCCACGTAAATTTTGTGAGGCCAAATTAGCCTACTTTCCGTGATTGGATTGAGCTGAAATTTAGCAAGTAAATGCGTTGTCTAGAACACTGCATACTATCAAAATTTCAGATCGATCTGATCACGGAAAGCGGGTTAATTTAAAAAAATATTGATGTATCAAATCTAGTGTTATTTACTTATTTCAATATAAATTCTTATTTATTCATTATCTTCGGATTAAAGAGATAACGTAATTATATCTAAAATATGTTGAAATTAAGACAGTGAAATTTAGAAAGTTTCGAAAATCATGTTTTTTATGGTTGATTTTTTATCTCTTAGTATTTTGAACGAATAAAAATGCAATGGTTTTTATTTACATTTCTTAAATTTAACGGAAATTTTTGACATTAGGGGACTCGAAACAAATAGATTTTTTGTACGTAAATATTACAAATAAATTTAGATCGAGATGATAGAATTAAAATTTTCTCGGTCGTGAGTTCCAAAATTTCCGTCTCCCTCGATTCAGAATTAGTTGTAGAATTCTTGAAATAGTTTTCGTTGATACACTCAGCCTTGTTTTATTTCCTTTTACTACTTTGAATTCTTTCTGAACTTTTTGATCAAGGTGAAGAAACTTAACTGAAAGTAATATAGAGTTGTTTGTATTTTCAAGTCTATTTGACATAAAGATTAATCTAATTGTTTTAAATGATGATTTACTCGAAGAAGAATGTATTTTATTCAATTTAAGGATAATTTTGGAATCATGAAATGAATACCAATCCAAACATTTACTCACTACTATTTTTTTTAAACTTAGCCTTTTAATTTTTTCTTTTTAACAAAAATATTTATAAAAAATTTAAAAATCTTAAAACGTTATGGATTAATATGTTGATATTGAACTGTATTTTAATAGAAAATTTATTTTTCACAATTTCAATACTTTTTTTTTACAATGGATCTGGAGGGAGACGGTAGGTGAAATCGTTGTCTCTATTTGAATAAGATTTATTCCAAATTATGTCATTATTTTATTTATAATATTCTAAATTTAATAATTCGTTTTAACTTATAATGAAATTTCAATTCTCGCTGATTTTTCTGTCATTTATTCAAAAAACTTTCTTTAGCTACTTTTACTGACTTCAAATTATCGTGTTTGTTTTCGTAAATGACTGGCTGTATATTTGGGATAAAATGAATTAAAATCAACATTAATTGCCATGTGCGTGTGTATGCCTAATGTTTTAAATCGTATTTCCTCTATAATGTCTCTGTAATATCTACTTGAATGATTTGTATTCGAATGTGCCATGAAAATATGTTTGAGAATTATTTCTTTTCTCTAATTAGAAGATTACTTATTTTATCTACAGTCACTGTTTCAGGGTAAAGGAAATTATTTTCTTTCGTGTAATACATATTTCTGGTTTACAATTCTGCATTGTTTTCATTCACAATATTTCGTGATTAAATATTTTATCAAACGCAGTAATTATTGATTTGCACTTTCAGTTATTTAATAAATCCCAGTAAAATACAAATATTTATTTATTTATTAGACAAAATTCAATTCAATTTAGACATACTATTTTCTTATTAAATATACCTATAAGACGGGCAGTTTTCTAGGTCTTCGGAGTGCAGTGTGCCAACTATGAAATAAGAACTACTAATACCAGATTCATACATGACAAGTAAAATAACAGACAAGTTTAAACTTGACTATAAACATATCTAACACATGAAACGGAAGTGTCC
>CAUHTR010007303.1:0-18079 GCA_959609185.1 Schmidtea polychroa
GGCGATACCGTCAATACGGCCTCGAGAATGAAGACATATTGTCATGGTATGGGTTTAAGCATTTAAATTTTAATAAGAAATGAAGAAAATAGAATTCATGTTTCAAAAACATTCGCTGATCTCGCTGAAAGGTTTGCACTCTACAACATTGAATACAGAGGAATTGTCGACATCAAGGTAATGGAGTGAATAAAGAAAATATAAATAGTAATATGTTTGTAAAAGACAATTTTAGTTATTAATAAAAATGAATTGACTCTAGTACAAGGTTTCCCAAACTATTCACTATTAAACCCGTTAAGTTTTCGCAATCCAGCTTTACAGATAATAATAACAATAAAAAAGAAGAAAGTGAAAAATATAATTAAGTTTATGTATTTATTCAAATCAAATTTATCCTTAACAAAAGTTATCATTTTTATTCTATTTATTTATTTATTTATTGTTGAAGCATAGTGAGATACATGAAAAGAATAAATAAAATCATATACGAAATGGGAAGGAATGAATTCAACAATGTGATTAGGTATAAAAGTCAGTCCAGTTGAAGTAATTTATGAAAGAAAATTGTGCAAATAGTATTTACTATTGGTTTAGAAACTAACAGTGAAGAATCAAAAAAATAAAATATTGTTGAGGTCATCGGTGAAATATGAAATTATTAATAATTGATCGTACTTCAAAGTGTATCTTGTTTAAGAACAATAACGAACACCAGACAATATAAACTTTTATTGATTAATACAGTTGATAACCAATTTACAGCAACACCAATAATTCAATATTAAAACAATGTGTTGGGGTTCGACGAGAAAGGCACAAAAACAAGATGAAAATCTATAAAAACATTAAATTCACATTAATAATTTAAAGTACAAAAATATTAATTAAAAATCAAAAAATTAAAAATGAATATTTGCCGGGAGAAACTGGTTTGCGCGGATGCCCATTGATGAGATGAGTTCAAATATAATTAAAATAAAGTTAATTGCGGTTCCTAGAAGAAAATAATTACAAAAAACTAAAATTAATTAAAAAATTAATTAGCTAATAGAAAACCCGAATCAATGGAAAAATCGGTCAGTGTGAGAAGGGCCCGAGTAATCAATCTAATTAGGTAGAGGCAATCGAATTAGCCGACAAGTAATAAAATGGGGTAAGCTAACAAAAAATGAATAAATTGCCCAAACCAACTAGGTCTGCAAGAGGAAGCCCGGGGAAAAGTATCAAAAGTAATGTGATGAGGAAATAATATGATTATGAGCTGGGTGCAAAATCCATCGACAAGTAAACAGAATTGCCAGTTGGTCGAATAAAGAAAAGTGATATTACAGTGAAAGGAAGTAAAGGTGAATTTAACTTAGTGCTAACCACATCGTTTTGAATCTTGCGTAACAGAAGGGAACATCTCCCGTTGGAAGATTTATCCCTGCGCAAGATTCAGGTTGAAATTGAAAGTGTGCAGAGTAAAAGGAATTATTTAAAGTTGTGTAAACGGAGATTGTTTCATTAAAGTATGTAATAAAAGAAAGTGTAATTGTAATAATTTCGAATACCGTATTTTTCGGACCATAAGCGGCACCGTGTTATAAGGCGCAAACATTAAATGACACAAAACTGCGATAAGTCAAATTTTATTCAACTCTATTCAACTCTTTCACAATCACTCGCTACATCGTTCAGTGTTACACACATAAAATACGAAACAATACACTGAGTTTTTTGATTTATTCTATTCCTCTACCAAAAATCCATCAAATTCTTCATCTTCAGTGTTCTGAGTTTAACAGTTGGGTGATTTCGGTATAAAGCATGCCCGGATCCCTCTCATCATCATCATCATCATCATCATCATCATCATCATCATCATCATCATCATCATCATCATCATCATCATCATCATCATCATCATCATCATCATCATCATCATCATCATCATCATCATCATCATCATCATCATCATCATCATCATCATCATCATCATCATCATCATCATCATCATCATCATCATCATCATCATCATCATCATCATCATCATCATCATCATCATCATCATCATCATCATCATCATCATCATCATCATCATCATCATCATCATCATCATCATCATCATCATCATCATCATCATCATCATCATCATCATCATCATCATCATCATCATCATCATCATCATCATCATCATCATCATCATCATCATCATCATCATCATCATCATCATCATCATCATCATCATCATCATCATCATCATCATCATCATCATCATCATCATCATCATCATCATCATCATCATCATCATCATCATCATCATCATCATCATCATCATCATCATCATCATCATCATCATCATCATCATCATCATCATCATCATCATCATCATCATCATCATCATCATCATCATCATCATCATCATCATCATCATCATCATCATCATCATCATCATCATCATCATCATCATCATCATCATCATCATCATCATCATCATCATCATCATCATCATCATCATCATCATCATCATCATCATCATCATCATCATCATCATCATCATCATCATCATCATCATCATCATCATCATCATCATCATCATCATCATCATCATCATCATCATCATCATCATCATCATCATCATCATCATCATCATCATCATCATCATCATCATCATCATCATCATCATCATCATCATCATCATCATCATCATCATCATCATCATCATCATCATCATCATCATCATCATCATCATCATCATCATCATCATCATCATCATCATCATCATCATCATCATCATCATCATCATCATCATCATCATCATCATCATCATCATCATCATCATCATCATCATCATCATCATCATCATCATCATCATCATCATCATCATCATCATCATCATCATCATCATCATCATCATCATCATCATCATCATCATCATCATCATCATCATCATCATCATCATCATCATCATCATCATCATCATCATCATCATCATCATCATCATCATCATCATCATCATCATCATCATCATCATCATCATCATCATCATCATCATCATCATCATCATCATCATCATCATCATCATCATCATCATCATCATCATCATCATCATCATCATCATCATCATCATCATCATCATCATCATCATCATCATCATCATCAATCATCATCATCATCATCATCATCATCATCATCATCATCATCATCATCATCATCATCATCATCATCATCATCATCATCATCATCATTCATCATCATCATCATCATCATCATCATCATCATCATCATCATCATCATCATCATCATCATCATCATCATCATCATCATTATCAGAGTCAGTTGCTGTTACTTTTCGGCCTTCCTGAAAGATTATAAATTATAGAAACTTTTATACTTCGGATTTAAGTGTAAAATCAGTTCTAGGTCAGAAACCCCGAAAGCACAACCATACATTAGGCGCACTGACGATTTTTGAGAAAATGAATGGATTTTAAATATTATCAATATACCTGTTCGACGTCATGATCATATTACAGGTCAGTATCTCTGAATAGCATGTCAAGATTGTAATTTGGGTAGAATAATCAATGCATCTTTATTAGTTGTATTTCATAACCTCCGTAAATATGACATTAAAATATGCAATTGGTAAATTCCCTGATTGGAATTTAAATGTTATTTCCCAATAAACAGAAAAGTTTTTCGCGTTTACAGCAACATCGAAAGAAGTAGAATTCGATTCATGGATTCCTTGCAATTTTTAAATAGCAGCTTGGCAAATTTATCAAAATTTTTATCAAGTCTATGACTTACTTCAAAGATTTTCAATTCGCAGCTAATAACTGGTAAATATTCCTTTATGATATTGCTACATCGATGGAGGTATTACAAACAATAATTGAGTTACCACCGATTTTGTCAATAATTAATCAGACAGAATATTTACATGCCATCGAAATATGGAAGCAACACAACAGTGAGACGCGGTTAGATTATATGCTATTGTACCTTAAGTTGAATGTTTTTCTGTTGGCTGATGTTTTTCAAAGTTTTCAGAAACAAAACATTTGTTGAAGATTAATTGAAAGCGCTCTCTTTTGTTTCTATCTCAGGGTTAAGTTGGGTTTCAGCTCTCAAACATGTCACTGAACCAATAGAACTTTTTCAAAATCCATAGCTCCATTGCATGTTTATCGCGCATTTATCAAGAAGCATCATGTTGAGGAAGATAAGTTGACTCAAATGATGTACCTAGATTTTAATAATTTATATGTATGCTTTATTTCAGAAACTTCCTGTTGGTGAGTTTAGATGGTTAGAAGATCAGACTGAAATGGATAGTATTATTAAAAGATGTGTGAATGGAGATGAGTTTAATAGATATTGTGTATATGTTTTGAAGGTTGACATCGTAATTCTTGATAGTATACAAGACAAATTCGACGATTTACCTATAGTTCTTGTACTTGCTATCCACCTGGTAGTAAAATTGAAAAGTTGTTATTAACACATGGCAAAAGACCAATTATATGATTAATAGTAAAGTTTGGATAGAATGATTGAGTTACGGTGCAAGTCACAAAGTTTAATCATGCTGTAGAGTTTAAGCAGGTAGCTATTTACAAAGGATATATTGATTACAATACCCAAATGAGAGAACCTAGTATATATCCGTTTCAGCTGGATTATTATAAGTTAAAGAACAATCGTTTATACGGTAAAACTGTTGAAAACTTGAAACGCATAAATTGGAGATTTTACCTCAAAAGTAAAATCTTGATAACTTATTGTAACATCCTATGTCTTGTCTTAGGCAGTGCCAAAAATTCGTGAGTATCAAAAACATTGAAATATTTACTGATTTATAGTCTTCAAGCTCTTTTTAAATAATAATAATAATAATAATAATAATAATAATAATAATAATAATAATAATAATAATAATAATAATAATAATAATAATAATAATAATAATAATAATAATAATAATAATAATAATAATAATAATAATAATAATAATAAATTATCATTTTATATTTTTAATAATAAATCAGTAAAGATATCTATTTTTTTATCACTTGAAAAAGGCAGTACCGAAAATTCGTGAATATAAAAAAAACACCGATATCTTTATTGATTCATAGTCAAATTTTTTAATAAATACAATGTCAATTGAAAAGAAATCAGTGGTGAAAATTGAAAAATGTTCTTATAATACAATAATAATAATATTAATAATAATCAAAATTTATTAAAAGACATAAACCAAAAAAATGTAATTAAATAATTGAAATAAAATAATAATAAAAATTTAATTAATAAAATTTAATAAATTAAATAATTTTATATAAATAATTAAATAAAATTTAAATTTAAAAAATAAAATGATTCAATTGACCTATATTTGATCTTGACATATTTCATGACATTGTGTTGACCTTGCGCTGGAGTCACTACATTTTATTTTTATATTCAGTGTTTACATTTTTAGTTTTTGTTTTTCAGGGCAAAGGAATGATGAAAACTTTTTGGATAAATTCCAGAATTGAGGAGAGCAGCCAATGCCCCGAAACATGAAAAGACTTATATATAGAATTGCACAGAAAACCCTAAAATAATACTTTTCATTTTATTTTTGAATTAAAAATTAAAGTAGACTTTATTTTAATTTTAACTAATTTAATTATTTGTATTTACTAATATCAAAAAATAGAATATTTAAATACCGTTTAAATTATTAATTAAAATTTATAATTAAATAATTTTTATAAGAAAAATATGGCATCCTTATTCGGCCCTTTTTCTGCCATTTTTACTACTTAGATGAGTCATGGAAATTTTTGAACCTTTGTATTAGATATTTGGTAATAATCATAATGGATGAAAAGCAAAAGCCCGTAAAATAACTGCGATGTTAATGTTAAATTGTATATTTATTTAATGGATTTATAAGAAAATATAAGATTTCATTTTATTGTACTATTTTTGAAGTGTCATTACATGAAGAGAATATTAATTTAATAAAAATTTTAATTAATTAATCTATTTGATTGAAAAGCAAAGGTCGGAAAAGACTCCTCGAACATTGTATCGTGAAAAATTGAAACAATTCTAGAAATTAGTTGACATCCTTCAAAATCAAGAAATAAGTGCAAATGTCATCATTTTTCAAGCAATTTAATATATTAGAGTTCAAAATCTTTAGAGAGAAAGTGCTAAACCTATAATGTATTAAATAATTTCCAATTAAGGCGGATTCAAACAGGTTTAAACTCAAAAATTTAAATTAAGTTTGTGCCAGTAATTATGGCGATTTAACAAATAAGAGTTATCTTTGGACATTAAGGTATCAATGAGAATTATTCTACTAAATTAAATTAATTTTGTTAAGAGAATTCGTGAGACCGGCACTGTTTATCTACTGCTGTGCCGTTTCCAGGAGTTGGTAAAAATTACGTTCGCCCTGAGATCAGAGGCGCAAAAAATGATGACATAACTTTGAGAAAACTCGTTAACCAAATATTTGTAAATTCTTAAATTAAAGATTTTCACACCTATGCATGAGTATTTTTAGTATTTCATTGTGATTTTGACTTATTCAATAGATGGCTCAAGTTTATTTTAGATTCACTATCGTTTGCCATTTGTTTGTATATTACCCGCAACCACACCAAAGAGGATAAAGTCTTAAAAGAAAACAAATGTCGAGCTCTTAGACCACTAAAAAGAAACCAATCACAACCAAAATACCTTCCAAAATACCAAAAATGCCCTGCTCCTACGTATCCTGATTTTCTTTGACTGTTAACTAAAGACACAAAAAATGATGTTGTAAGCCATGATTTATAGACCCATAACCAAAAGATAATGATGGGTTTTAATAATAATACTTCTTATTAATAAAATAATTTTAATGAAATTATGGTGATAATTCTTGCTTTTCTATAGCATGTTTAATCCCATCAGAAAATACAATAAACAAATAGTGACATCGCGCTTTTGACTCCCATTACAGCTTATTAAAAGCTAGGACCTTATAGACATTTTCATTTTCTTTTTTTTGTTAATTCATATTTATTAAAATAAAAATATTCCACGAATTTTTAGAAATTACAATATATCCCTAAAAATTATTTTCGTACATGCTTCAATTTAATAAAATATTTAATATTTTACCTTCATGCTCATAATTATTATTTATAAATTTTTATTATTCAAGTTTTAAGTAGTTTTGGTAAATATTTATCAGCTTAGTTATAAATTATATTTAATTCATTATATCCAGAAATATGATGATAAGCAGAGATCCGAGAATGAAGTTCTTTGAAACCCTTTGCAAAATCCATAATTTGAAATTAAACTTTTTACAGCATTCAAATTTTTTACAAAAGTACATTTATTTATTTGGTACTTCCGTGTTATCTTACCCCCAAAAATTAATTTATAAAATACAATTAAAATAACAATAGAAAAAATGAGAGAATTCATTATTGATGACGTTATTGAACATGAATTTATTAAGGCTATCTGTGATTATGTGAGTTTATGTGGCGCAAACGTGTTCTCAGCAACAGTGCCGATGTGTTCGACACTATTCTCAACGACATTGTGGTTTTCTGGCCACCTGGATGACCATTTACAAACTCTTTACAAACATTTGCTGAGTTTGTAACTGTGATTTAGAAAATAAATATAATAATTATGTTCTTTTTTAATTTAATTTTTGGGGGTAAGATAACACGGAAGTACCTTTTATTTCTTTGAACCACCATAATTTATACAAATAAACAAATCCAGCAAATAATATAAACATAATGAATACAGTTAATAAGATTTATTTTATAAAATCCCGTTTCACCGTTATTAGAAGTCGTCCTTATATATGTTACAATCATTTCCAAAGTCCATTTTTTTGCATGAATAAATAAAAAAAATTATACATTTTTCAATTTTATCATTTTTTATCTCAATTTAACGAAAACTAAATTTGCAAAATTTTAGATCACTCCCGATGCAATTGACTGCAACGAATATATCAACAAGGAGAAGTTTGTGTTGCATTTAATATTTAATTATTGATTTATTTTTAATAAAATAAATGCCACCAAAAGACTGCGACAAGGTCCAATTGCAAGTTTACATCATGAGAGTCAATTCTAGGATCAACCGGTTTCGGTGGACAATAATTGAGGCATTATCTACTGAACCAATCAAGAGCACATAGTGCCAGAAATATAGACCAATCAAAATCATTCTGAAAATGTGATTGATTTCCAATATTTTAATCAAAAATTAAAACAATGAAAACTTAAAATTCGAAGATTAAAGAAGCCAAGAAAGAGATTTATTTAATAATTGGTTTGCAAAACTCGATAAATTTCGTTTGGCTCCTGGACTGAAAGATGGAAATATTCTACAAGAAAAACTGATAAAATCATTTCCAAATCGTTTGAAACATCCCAGTCAATGTTTGCGGCATTGTCGTGGATCGTGTGCCAGGTCGGGGGGAACGGGATGGTGATTAAATGAATATAAGGCACATCTGAATTTAATTAAGCAGGATAAGGATTAATACCCGACAAATAAATCAATAACTTTTAACCATGAATGGAACATGATCATCTTCAACAAAGTTATTGACCGAATATGTCTGGAAATACGGATGGCCAGTGGCATCCCTGAATCGGCCTCGATTCTGTAATCGCTTCTCTGAACAAAAATTATCAACCAATCAAATATACCGATGGAAACTAACCGATTGTTAGAAATGAATCAAAAAATCTATTCTTGGAATCGAATTTGAAAAATCGCGGTGAGCTTGCCCCGAGGAGATCTAATAGAATCAAAGAATCCTGAAGGGACAAAAAAGAATGATAAACAATTTTATGGAATTGGAAACCAAATTTTCATTGTTAAGGATTGTTAGTGGATTAAAGTACTGTAAGTAAACAAAATGAATCTCCATCGGTCTTAGTCAGTAGTAACGATGGGTTATAAAATAATAATGTGACTGGGTCATATTGTATACTCACTGTAATTACTGTACACTAACAAATGCAACTACCATTTTATACCACTATAGTGTTTCCTCTATCACAAGCCTACCCTTATTATAAGACCTGTTCAACATTTAATTGCTATTTTCATACTGTAATTAAAATATACTTGTACTATTTTGTTGCTTTAAAAAATGTCAGTATCCTCAAAATGCAAAGAAGAGTTACAACAATGCTTATAAACTTTCAATATAGGCCTGCTGGGCTATTTTTTGAAAAGAATCCGGAAAGAATAAATAAATCCGGGTTTATAATAAGGTGTATAAAAACTGGAGTTTCAATTTCGAGTGCGTATGATGGTAAAGAGAAATTGTTGCATTTGAGAAAACCAAACTCCATAATGTGGCTTGGAGCGAGATAATATGATTTAGTGGGCCTCAGAAACAACTGAATATTCTTCGCACAAATTTCTCTGATTGAGAAAATTGTTATTACAATGATGCTGATGTCAAATAATTGTTTGATAAAATTTGCGATTGTAACATGTTACTTACTATGAGAGGTGATGTTTTACTATCGAAGTCCTTGGACCTTATTTCTTATTTCTTTCATTATATCTTATGATAATGAGATCTTTCCAAATTTACGCAATGGCCTCCAAATTACTTTAACAATTGTATTTTAACAAGTGCACTTCAAATAAAAACCCGAGGAGCTAGGTTGAATGTCAAAGCTAGGTTGCTTCAATAACTTATTATATACATGTGGTAACTACGTAAATTTGCGCCTCCCTAGAAAAATTACTGCTAGCGCCTATGTAGCACAACTTCACGTAACAAACCATTATCAGTAAAATCCTTTATTTTTTAATTCATTCAAAGTTTATTGCTTCAAAAATATTGCTCTATTTTAAAATATCTATATGATAAAAAACTCAAAAAGCTAATCCGAATCCGAAATTGCGATTTCTAATAATGTTGTTTTCCAGAAACCCTGATCACAATGGATCACAATTAAACTTATAAAAATTATTACTGGGTTTACAATTCAACACTTTTTAAATATTGTTGTAATGTTCACAGAACCGGATTTATTTTTGTAGCCCCTAAGCAAACAAAAAACTGAGGCCCTTCTTTAATTATTTTAATTTTATAAAAAATACAAGAACTTCGATGCCTGAAGACTAATCCAAATTATTAATGGAGTACCAACAAGTGTCGTGTTTCCAAATACACCAATAGCTTACATGCTTTAATTGACAATAAAGTATATATTGTTCTTTAATCGTACCATAGCTATTAGAAACTTAAATAATTTATCGTCTGAAAGCAATCCAAATGTTCAAGATAATTATGGCGTCGTAGAAATCGTTCAATAGCGATCAAAATCGAAGCCTCTATACTAGTAAGTGATCAAAATTTCCTTATTGTATTTAAATGATTAAAAGATTAAACATGTAATGAAAACCAGCTGCCATTTTGTACAACCTTTGATTGCCAGAGATAAATTTCAATCGTTATTTTCCAAGATAGAATAATAATTTTGTCTGTACAATTTTTTTCTTAAAATTTAGTTTATTTAGCTTAGGGGCTGTTCACAAATTATGTAACGCTCTTTTCACCATTTTTTAATCCGCCCTCCCATGATAACAGATCGTAACAAATTTCTAGGACCCCTCACCCCAAGAGGAATAACGTAACAAAAAAGAAAACAATTTTTAAATATTTCTGATTTAATTTTTTTATTAAAATAACCAAAACTAACTTTAAAATAAAAACCAAAAAGGAAAAAATAAAATAATAAATAACCATAAAAAACAAATAAAATTTATTATAAATTTAAATAGAAAAAAAAGCAGAGTCCGACAATTTGAAATAAAAACCAAGCACTTAAAAAACAGCCCTTTTTATAAATATTTAGGGCGTACCTTAGGAGAAGCAAAGTATTCATCCATTGACAAAACGGAGATGTCATTAGATTTTTCCTCATAAACAATTTCAACGTTTGTCAAATCGACGTTCAAGAATACAACCCTTCTAGTTTTTTTTCTTTTAATGTATAAATACCAAAATTATAATGTTAAATACCAAATAGAAGTCAATTTACAAAAATTGATTTACTTAATTAAGAATAGCTTTGAACACATTACACAAACATATAAATATATTTTACAAAACTTTCGTCTTAAACTTTCGCCGAGTACAAAAATAAAAGTCAAAAACATAAAATAAACAAAAAATAAAATGCAATTTTCTTTTTGGAAATACATAAATTTTTTGTATATGTTTTTGTAGGCAGAAAATTTATATAGAAAATATATTTAGTGTAATTTTTTATAAAAACGAAGAAATTTGGTTACGTAACATTTTAAAAGACAACTATCTTCCCCATCGTAACAATTCATAACAATTTTTCATACACCCTTCCCCTACGCCATTACATAATTTGTGAACAACCCCTTACTAGTAAATCCGGTACTAAATGTATCTTTGTGTTTGTTATATATTGTTTGTGTTTGTACTTTAACTTTCGAGCTGGCACGCTGTCGCATAACTTATGACAAATTTAGTTGCTTCCAATTAAAATATTTCTGTAACATTAAAAAATATAAAGTGATGATTTCTTGGTAGCAGCATTTATTATTTAAAACAATAAAATGATAATTTAAGCCTTCTGCTGCAAATAATGTATTTAATGAAAACATTATTTGCAGCAGAAGGCTTAAATTATCTTTTGATTGTTTTAAACATTAAAAAAGTTAATTTTTTGATCACCTTTGATCTATTTTTTGAAATTTCATTTATTTTCATTTTGACAAAAGATCAAAATTTTTTTATTATACTTGTGAGATATTTTCAACTGAGAATTAAATATTTCAATGATTTTTTAAAATAATTTTAAATGATAAATAATTGACGATTAAAATAACTTTTAAAATAATTATTAAATTGAATTTTTTAAATTGAAAAATTGAAAAATTTGACAAGCTTTTTATTAGTAAATCATTTTTAAATAAATATATTTTAAATATCGAAATTTTAATAAATTGCTTTGAAAATATTTTATTCAACGTTAAAAATTTGTTTGAAAATTATACAATATTTCATTAACTTTTGAACCGGATTTAAAAAATAATTTAGAAGATGTGCTAGCAGCTTCTAATAATACTCAACACACATTTTCGGCTTCCACTATATCAAGTTAAGTATAAAAAAAGAATGTTTAATCTTTTATTAAAAGAAAAATAAATAAAATTAAGGAAATTGTATTTAATGTTTTTGATTTGTAAGTTATATTTTGAGTATATGAAAAAAATATTTACTAATGAAATTTTACTTGTTATAAAAATACATTCATTAACAATCTCACAACAAGTCAGAAATCACTTGTCGTAAAACTACTGAATGGCTTGAAGGTTGAATTAATAAAAGTTGTATATGAAAATAAAATACGAATAAGAAAAATAATTTTTAAAACTAAAATGAAATTGAACCAAGAAATCTAGAAGTTGGATTTCAAAGAAACGAAGCATAATAAAAATAAGACTATATCCGATTTTACTATACAAATGTCGATTTTTGATCACAAAAAATAAGACATCCCTGAAAATAAACCCTTTTAAATTAATATAAATTCAGCATTGAATTTCCCACATTTTCCTATTATTGCAACTGCCTCATAAATTTGTATGGCAATTTAAAGTTAACTAACTGACTTAATCAAACAGCAAAGCCATCAATCTGGCCAATTTATCATTTATAATTATCATAAAATATCATTTGATATATATTTAATTAATAAATGTTGATAAAAGTGAATTGAGCACGGAATAAAGAGTGGGCGCTGAAAATATCGTCGTATCGAATGGGAATGAATTATACGAGTAGGTGGCAGCTAAATCAGGATAAAGGAAATATAAACGGGGAGAAAATATTTCTCCTTGTCCCTGCATTGATGCCTGAATGAATGTCTAATGTCAAGGACATTACAATATTATAAATTATCCAATTGATATGAAATACCCCTAGACTATTCTGCATGTAATGCATGCGGATTTTTTCTATTTCAGCAGATGTGGGAACCGGTTTACCGATAGGTTAATATAGGGAACCTTTTTTTACTTTTCTGTTTCTATTAAATGTCAGTTTAAAATCAATGTATTCAAGATTGTTAATTATTAATTTATTAAGTACAGCTTTCCTGATATTTCTCCCTCGCAAATCTGTAGGAATTTGAATTAGACATGTCATGTCTCGTAAATTGTAAATTTGCCTCTAGCCAAACCCAAAGATCTCAAACAAAAAAATTCACTAATACATCAATTATAATCCAGGCAACCAGAACTTTCTGTTGCAAATGACTTTAAAATTATAATGAATCAATCAGGTCTCATTAAACCTTTTCAGCTCAATTAATTTTTAACAACATAAAAATATAAAAAACTTAATAAAAGCACTTTTAATTAAAGATATCTTTTCTAAATACTTTATTGTTCATTTAGCAAAAATACAATTTACATTAGGTGATGGCAACAGCTCAATATGTAAAAAGACAAACATTGAATTCAGAAATGCTTCCAATTGGAATCACTGGGTTGAAATGGTTAAATCTAAACTTTATTGCAGTGTTTCACAACGCGGGCTGTATTTTTGAGAAATAAAACAGCTTTTTTATACATATATTTTTGAGAACAAGACATTTATCCTTTATTTAACATATTCTCTTTGAAAATACAATAGATATGGTATCACTCAATTTTAACTTTATATGACACATCCTTAAACTTCTCAGCAGTGCTTCTCAACGTGACGCGTACATAGCTTAGGTGAAGGGTTTAACATTTGTAGGCGTGGCAAACTATATAATTTTGTAAAAAAAGGTTGGGAAACACTAATTTATAGATTTCTACAAAACTTGATAAAGAAATTGGCGATTTCGAAAGAAATAAAAAAATATTCATTCAATCCAGCGTTATATAAATCCATTCAAACCACCACGCACTTCTCTCAGTTTTCCAGCGTCCCCGTTATCAACTTTTAATGAATGTTTTCTTATTATTTGCAAAAATATACGAATAAATTTAACTATATTTTTTGGTCAAAAGTTTTTAATGCAATTTTTAAAAATTACACTAAATTAATTTATTATTTTAGAGAAATGGCTATTTCTGACGGATTCAAAGTGCAGTCAGATCAGTGTTGTGAAAGACATAAACATGTCACAGTTTCATTAATAATAATTCCAAGTGGGAGAAGAGATGTTATAGGGTTAAAAAACGAATAAAATTATCAGAGATTTTAAGATTTGAAAACGGGTATTATTATATTGTCACTTAAATTACAAAAACGGTCACTTAATTTTTATTAAATTTGTCTCCTAAATTACATAATTGTGCTCTTAATTTAGTTAAAATGTCTATTAAATTAATTTAATGATCATTAGGCATAAATGGTCCCTCAAATTAATAATTAATTTGTTTGGCCGAATAATTTTAATTAAAATATTATTAATTGTGATCATTAATTCTGAATTACCGATACATTAATTTGAAAGTGAGCAAACATAGAAAACATTTGTTGGTCAAATTAAACTCCAAAATACAAAAATGACCCTTCAGCCAGTAGCTGATTATCTAAGTTATGAATCAGATGTAAAAGAAGTATGTGAACAACAACAACAGAAGCGGAAAAGAAAGGTAGCCATTCAATAGCCACAAAACAGTCAAAGACTGTATCCAGGAGCAAAAGTTATGAAGCTTCCTTAAGAAAGAGAGAACAATGAAGATAGTGAAGTCTTCAGATGTAACCATGTCAAACGAAGAGGACCACAGTGTGCATCCGTTTTAAAACTCAACTACTCTGACACTGATAAGACTTTTCAAGCCATGCTATCTATTGATTTGCACGACCACGAAGCGATCAATGAAAGAGCAGTGGCGGAAGGTATTGTTTTCACTAAATTTCAAATAAACTTTTTAAAAAGTTCAATATTCATTTTTATTTAAGTGACCATTAAAACAATTTAAGGGATCATATTTTGTAAATTTAAGTGCTCAGTTTTATTTATTTAAAGTGATCAAGTCAGTAATTTAAGTGATTGCATATGATTTATTAAGGCGATCAAAAATTTTAAGTGATCATTTATGTAATTTAAGTGACTGGATGGATAATCACAACCCATTTGAGAATATTATGGATTGATTTGGAATTAATCAGTGCTGTTCAAAATATGTCTATTTTCTACATAAATCTTAGTAGTGAAAATTTCAGTTGCAGAACGAACGGTTTGTGAAGTCAAAATAATTACGATTTCACGATGTCACCTCTCAACATTGAAATTCATTTTCAAATCAATTTATTATTTTATTTATTCAAAATTTATCAAAATTGTTATTAAAAACGAAAATTAGCATAAATACAGAGATATTTTTGTAGAGAAATTCCGGGAATTGAAATGTCCTCAAATCACCGAGGTAATCCCAATCTCATCTCCCAGAATTCCGTATTGAATCGATATATTTAGACCGTCTATGAATCAGCAGCATCAGATATATTTATAGAGCGCTATTGATTAATTCTATAAATCTATCAGCACCAGCCGTCCTCCTCCTCTCCCCATTAATTCACTCCAGTTTTCATTCAAGTGATTTTTATTTCATTATATTTAATTTCTATTTTTGTTTTAATTTTATCACTGATTATTGCAGTTATTAAAAAATATTGTTTCGTTAATTGAGATTTTGCGATACTAATTTTTGTTTTCCTATATAATATAATTTGTTTTGATTTTATTAAGAATCAAAATGTTGATAAATTATAAAAAGCGTCAAATGGATATAATTAATATAATTTGATTTTGATGAAAGATATAAAAAA
The DNA here is from genome assembly GCA_959609185.1 of Schmidtea polychroa. Lineage (NCBI taxonomy): Eukaryota > Metazoa > Platyhelminthes > Tricladida > Dugesiidae > Schmidtea > Schmidtea polychroa. The sequence continues at coordinate 15,857 of CAUHTR010007303.1, forward strand.
ATAGTTAATATAGATCAATGGCAACGCAAGAAAGTTTAAAATGTGTCGTTTTGGAATTTTTAATTCGACTTTTTTTTATTTGAGTAATAAAAAATGTAATTTAAAAATTGCCAAGTAAAATTTGATCAAAATAACAGTTTGTTTCTTCGAATTTTGCAGCAAAACGGTTAAGGAGAGAGCGATTGTAGGTATTGGATAATAAGCTTAACAGAAATCGAGCCCAGGTTGCAACCACTTTGCAACACAAAACAAACCCCCTCACTCATTAAATATAAAACTTAAAAATTCATTTAATAAAAAATTATTCTATTTCGTTTTGATTTGTGCCATGACATATTTTAATATTTAGTGTGCTGCGGATAAAAGGTTTGTGTACAACTGATATAGATGAAAAATGAATTTATTATTTTCATTCAAATACTAAATCCTAAAGTGTTCTTATTTTAACTTTTCTACAATGAAGCCGGTTATCTAATTATGAAAAGGTTCAATTGAGATATCAATAGCTCTTGGACTCCAAAAATGTTGAAAGTACTTGTATGGCATAAACTCTTGTACAACTGATTGAAAATTAGGATAAGAAATGATGGAATATATTTTGATTTAATAATAAAGTGATTTTTTTGTGTAAAAACGTCACCTTTTAGTTGTTACCTCAGATCAGATAATCAAAACTAAACCAAATAGTATATTTATTAAAAGAATATTAACAAAATATTTACATATTTACCCTAATTGTCAGATATTCTTGAGGAATTGGGTCACGCGGAAAAAATATTGGAACAGTAACACGATAATGACTATTATAGAGGATATTACCGCATTTCTGATGTATCACGAATTTACTTGTGTTTTGTGAGCCACTTGTTATGGGCGGATGGCGAGGTACCATTAGATGCTATCTGGTGCGATCTATTTGAACTATTTCATTGATTTGGGTTTTTATGTTGAGTACAAATAAATAGCGGTCCAGGGTAAAACATTGATTTTGAGTGAATGAACAATGATAGAAAACAACCTAAGCAAAGTAACCTAAAATTTGATTGAAACGAGAAAATAAAGGAACCATTATTTAAAAAACGAAAAAGTAAATTTTGATGTTAAGAAAAGACAAAGTAGTAACAAATTTTATTATCCAAGACAAACCTCCAACACACTATTATCAAGGTCTTTATTACATAATATCTAAAAAGGGAGTCGATTGGTTTACTAATTATTGATACAAAATACATGCAAACGCGCGTATACCAGCATTCAAAAACAATAATCAAACATCCTAAATAACCTCCTATCTTGAAATTTTTTTGTAATATGTTTGTCAATACATCTTTGAAATAGTTAAATTTCATTAGTTTTCTAAATACTGTAAACCAAATTTAAAACGAAATTAGGTTAACGTAAACATGCTTTGTAGGTTCCTTTGATTTCGCATTAAGCAGGTTCACTGTAATTGCTTTCTATTCAGACCTTCTAATAGAACGTTAGACATTCAAAAATTAATATTTAACACGTTAACTGCAACACGAGTTAAAAACAACTCGTAAAAATAACAGTGCACTTGGGCGCCATATGAGTTACACATAATTCTGAGGCAAAAACATAGAAAAGTAGTGTGGTTCCACAACAACTTCACCAATTTTTGATGCGCCAGTTAACGTATTGATTAATAAATTTATTAAATTTAACTTGAACTTTAAAATTTAAAATATATTTCGGTGTGTATCGAAATTGTTAAGAGTTATTTCGTTAGGTTGTCAGAAAAGTCATGACTTATTTGCGAAACAGATGTCACTAGTTTATATTTGGAAGTATTAAAGTCATTCGCGCTCGTTATTGATGCTAGTCATTTGGTAGATGACAACTCTGGTTTCATTCTAAAAAACTTGAACAATTTGTTTCAGGTATAAAGATTTCACAGCAAGTTGAAGATGGAAAACCAAACAGCGCATTTCATATGTTTTCATATTTTACTGTTTTAATTCCGTAAAGACAAGAACACGCATCAAGCTTGTGAAAAGTTGTTTAAAGTTTACGATTACAATGTTCTACAGAAACGTCAGTTCTAACATTCGGTGCTGATTTTGATCTCAGCGATACTCTTCAATCAGGGAAGCCCACTGAGATTGATGACGACAAAATAAAAACATTGAACATCCATCATCCAAGCGTACAAGTTTGATATTTGGGTTCCTTGGTCTTAATAAGATGGTTCGCCTAAAACAA
>CAUHTR010007303.1:18179-40939 GCA_959609185.1 Schmidtea polychroa
GCCTAAAACAACATCGGAAGAAAAATTCAATAGTTTTCCCTCAGTATGTGGGATTTATTATATGTCGTAATTTTTCGAGCTCCTACCAAGAAACCGATCAAATAAGTTCGAATGTGCACTGTCAGTAATGGGACGAATTCATCATCCTAAAACGTCAAGGATTTTGTTAATCTAAAGTAGTTGTGTCTATACAAGTTAATTGCCATCAAATGTTTGAGCCGGATAGGTTTATTGTCTTAGCCACTATACTATGCCTGACCTTGCGCCGTCAAAGTTTCCATTGTTTCGATTTCTTCAGAATTCCTTGCGTGATATTAGATTGCAATTCAGATGTGAGTGATAAAATTGAAAGATATAAAAGGTTACCGAACAAAACTGGCAATATTTCATTGATGTTCTTAATATAAATGAATAACTTTGATCATGAGTTTTCCATAACCCAATAGCATATTAAATAGAAGAAACCCCGATGATACTTATCAAATATATGATAAAGTTATTTAGGAACATCGATTTGTTTTTGGATTTTTGTGCATTTAATTCTTTCATCAATCAGAATGTAAATTAAATTCTTTTTTTATCAACATTCCTCGATTCTGGAAAATCATCCTATTGGAAACCTCGAACGGTTCGTTTTATTTTCTAGAATTCAAATGTCCTTTGCTAATCAACCAAATTGACTGGTTGATAAGAACCAGTTGACTTTACTTGATCACTGGACGCTAGGAACCTTACTAAAGCCAAAAAAGTGAATTTGGAGAACTAACAAATTAAATTGAAAATCATCTATTTTTGATCAATTATAGATATTAATATCAATTAATAATATCAATTATAATATCAATTATAAATTACAATAATGTAATTTAGTGTAAATCCGTGTTACGGAGAGGCACCGCGGGAAAAATGACATGAAAAAAGTGAATTACAAAAACATGATAAATATTATCGAGCATTTAGGTGGGAGGGGTGGCGGCATTCTATCTTGTGACAGAACCTAGGTTGAATAAAATTTTATTGATCTAACATTTCAATGATTCCAATTTTTTACGATATTCATGAAGACATTCATCTCGGATATATCAATTTCAATGCAATTAAATTGACTTACTATTCGGTGAAGTTTTGAACATTCACAAAGATTCTTATCACTGTGCCATAAATTTGCCAAATCTCGACCCATACAGGAGTCACTATCAGACCAACTGATGAAGGCTTCTTCACCATCAAAAAAACAAGTTGCAATGAGACATCAATATTCTAATATAAAACTTAATATTATAATTATAATAATTATTATTAATATTATAATAAATAAATTAATAATTAATAAATATATCAATGGTTTGAATTCAGTGGTTCTCAATGTAATATAAAAGCGCGGAACACCATTCAAATGATTTTTTTACGCGGACACTGACAAAAAATTACTGTGCCCACAATGAGTGACCAGTCACAAATTACTATATCTCTGTCGTAAACGTAAACAATGCCTTCTTATAAGCAAAGAAATACCACGCGCAACCATAACAAGCAATAAAACACTTTTATATTTGTATTGTTTATATATCTGTGTAACGGCTTCCTTATTGCATCATCTTATAAATAAAAATAATTAGGGTTTTGATGATATGTATCTTAAATGCAAATTTAAAAATAAATGTCTTTTTTTTCGCGGAACACGGTTGAGAACACTGGTTTAATTATTAGAAAGCACCAACTCCAAACATCTATCTACAATATATTTCGATCTTTTCTGTCATGATCAGGTTGGATGGAAAATAATATATAAATAATTAAGAAAACAAATTTTAAGAAAAATTTTATTATTATTAGTTTTCAGAAAAAAAATTTAAATCAAACAGATTCACTTTAATCATATAAGATGTATTTATAATAAATATTCATATTTTACTAGTTAATTACAAGGCGCCTAAGGCGCCCGTTGACAAATCATAAAATAATTACGCTCGTATAAATATTGTTGTAAAGAATGCCTAAAAATAAATTCAAGTTATTTTGATTGGCGTTGATTAATTTAATTTATACTTAACATAGAAAATCGAATTAATTTTTATTTTGCAAAATAAACTTAGAAAGCGCTTTTCAAAACTCGTTATTCGTGTAAAATTCTCTGATAGTATTAGTGAGATATGAGAATTTTTTTTCATGATATTGTTAGGATCAACCAATCAGCGAGCGTTATAGAATCAGTCAGTGAATCAGTCAGTGAATCAGTAATGAGGATATTTGATTATTTGAATGTTGTGGTATGTTGAAATTGAATGTTGAAATTGTTCGAAATATTATTTGGATTTGAATTAATTCTCCAGAAATGAATTAAGAAAATATGTTGTTTAAATAATATATAATTATTCACAACTATATATATAATTATTCCGAATACTTTTAATATAAAAGTAGAAAATCCTAAAGAATTTATAATTAATTATAACCATATGGGAGGAAGACCCAGTGTAGAAATTGAAATAAATAAAGAAAAAGCAATGTGTATGCTTGATACAGGGGCAAAGATTGGTGTTTTAGAATACGAGATATATAAAAGATTTGAAAACGTAACATTGGAGTAATGTGATATTGAAGTGAAATGTGCAAACGGCAGTGGCATAACTGTAATGGGAAAGATAAATATAACTGTAACTGTATGGAGTATTTCAAAAAAACTAGAATTCTATGTTACTCGAGGAGTTGCTCCAAAAATAATTGGGGGGATAAATTTTTTAATGGAATTTAATATATATTTACAAAGAACCAATAGTGAGAAATATGAGATAAGTTACATTGAACAAAAGAAAGAGGATTTTAAAAAAATAGAAAAAGAAGACAAAGAAATCGAGAAATTGATTGAAGAATATTGAACAGTATTTATGAAACACAAATGGGACATTGGTAAAACAGAAATAGTACAACATGAGATAAATACGACAGGACCTCCAAATGTTATTAATCCTAGGCGTCAACCAGTACACCTCTTATGGAAAATAGAAGAAAACATTAAAGAGATGGAAAAGAATGGTATTATAAAGAAATGCGAATCACCTTGGAATTCGCCACTGGTATGCATTAAAAAGAAAGACAAAGATGAGATAAAGATTTGCTTAGACTTTCGAGCATTAAATTTAGTAACAGGATGTGACCTATTTTTCCATACCAATCAGAAGAAAATGATGGACGTTCTTAATGGATCGAAATTTTTCACAACACTGGATTTAGGCAGTACATATTACCAAGTGAAGTTAACTGAAGATTCAAAAAAGAAAACGACTTTCTCTACAAAGAATGAGCAATATGGGCTTCAATCGTATGTCCTTGGGATAGCACAGCTGCTCCTGCTACTTTCCAGAAATTAATGAACAAAGTGCTTGGATCACTAAATTGGAAAGAAGCTGTAGTGTACCTGGACGATATCCTAATATTTTCAAATACTAAAGAGGAACACATAAAAAGAGAAAAAATGTTTAGACAGAATTAAACAGCTGGATAAAAGTTGAGCCTAGAGAAATGTCACTTTTTGAAATGTGAAACTAAGTTTTTTAGGCATATCATAAATAAAGATCGTATAAGAACGGAGGATCGTAAAATTGACGCAATAAAGCAGTTTGAAAGACCAAAATGTTTAAAGAGATTGAGGAGTTTTTTGGACTTAAGAATTATTATTGAAGATTCATTGAAATTATACAAAGTTTTCTAAGAACTTGGAGAAACTAAGTGGCTAATATGGCTAAAGGAATATAAAAATTGAAAAAGATTATTAAATGAGGGGGTGTAAGATGTATTTATATAAACTATTCATATTTATAGTATTTATATTTGATTATTTGAATGTTGTGGTATGTTGAAATTGAATGTTGAAAATTGTTCGAAATATTATTTGGATTTGAATTAATTCCCTAGAAATGAATTAAGGAAAATATGTTGTTTAAATAATATATAATTATTCACGACTTTGAATTTATTAATGTCTAAAATTAAGACGAATCCTAACAGCCTTTATTGTGTTCGCTAACATTTCCGCATACTTTTGGTTTGCAATGTTCAAGAACACGAGTAATAAAATATGACAGGAAGTTTTAGTTTTCCCAAGATCCCGTAAAAATAAATCCCGGAATCTCACTTTTTTCCCAACAATTCAATGGTTTTTTCCATTCAATATTTCATATTTAGGATGACTTTTTTATTTTGTTTAAGGTGTTTCAATTAAAAAATTTTCATTATTTAAGAACTTGTGAAAATATTAAATATTAACCTTGTTATGTCGCAAGAATGGAGTTAATATTTCTGCAACACTTAGCATTAAAGAACATGGGAGAGCACTGTCAGTTGATGTGTAAAAGCCTTCTTTCATTAAACTGTCATAATGGCAGGCCAATATCAAACGTCTGGATTTATCTAAATTCTGAGTACCGACTATGTTTGTAAATTCTTTCTCGCCAATTACTGTATCTGATACGAATCGGTCTTCTTCGACATCCCATTGAAGATTTATCAGAAAATTTTTAATATACTATATTAGATATAAGAATAATGAATTATAATAGAATTATATAATAGTGAATTATAATAATATTATAAATAAAATTAATTAATGAAAGATAGTTGGTAGCAAAATAAATATACAGCACTGAAAAATTTAGAAATGTTGGTAAATTATTTCTGCAAGTGTATATTTTAGACTAACTCTAGCTCATGTAATAATCCTTCAAATTAAATCTTTTCTTGATAATTATTCGTCCAAATTAAAGTCCACTCGAATTTCTACAACCGATAATTGATTTGTTAAAAAACGATATTAACCCCCTATTCAAAAACCAACAATTTAAACAATTTAAATGAATATTCTTTAAAAACCTTGAATGTTGAAATTGTCAATTTGTCAAAGATAAAAAAAATGATGTTAAAATTTTTAAAATTTGAAACGGCTCTTTAAAAATTTCATTTAAACCATTAAAATATTTGTATCTCGTAGGGCAGTCTACTGAGGTTCATATTAAAGTGAATAAAATTTGATAATGGAACAATTTGGAAATATCGCTTAAATATACTTCTAAATTTATCTAATCACTATCACTTTTATAAATCTTTAGGTATATTTGGTATATTTATTATGGATTTCATAGTAAGATTTTTTATAATATAATTCACATAACTAGAGAATTATTCAATCATAAAATTATCCATAATGCAATATTTTTTATAAAATTTGAAATTTTATACTTTGAAATTTTAACCACTTAACGAGAATCGACGTAAATTTACGTCAAAAAAATTGTGGTTGAATAGAATTTGTGACGTAATTTTACGCACTTTATACCATTGAGTCTATGGGGAATACCGTAAATCTGTGCGTCCTATAATATTTACGTACGTCTATTCTCTGATGATTTTTAAAAAAAATTAATATGTATACTTTTTCAAATAAACATGTTTTTTCATTTTGGGAAATTCCATCTATATGCATCATAATCTATCAGAAAATGCAATATAAAAATTATATTTTTTTTTACCACAAATTTTCATTTTTAAAAAGAGTTAAGTGGTTAATTAATATGCAGTTGTAATAACATATTTTGAAAATTCAAATCATGGTACATACATTTAAAGCTGGTTATTATAATAAATAATTAATAATAATAACAATCATTAAAAAATTAAAGTGAATAATCATATTAATAAATTTAGAAAGTTGAGAAAATTATTTGGTATCTTTAAATTTAGTTAGAATACAGCAATAAACATGAGTAAAGTTGTTTTGTCCGAAGAGGAGCAACGTAATTCGAAATTTGGTCACAATTATTCCATTAAGAACAGAATTGATAAAACATAATTGTATGCTAAGATTGAACGTTTATATACTCCGATCGATGAACGATATTTATATTAATTAATGCAATGTTCGTAAATTACGTAACGTTTAAGGGGGGTCTTGAAATTTGTTACGGCGAGTTTGTGCACTTTTTTCCTGTGTTCGTGATAATTGCTGGTTTTGATAATAATAATAATAATAATAATAATAATAATAATAATAATAATAATAATAATAATAATAATAATAATAATAATAATAATAATAATAATAATAATAATAATAATAATAATAATAATAATAATAATAATAATAATAATAATAATAATAATAATAATAATAATAATAATAATAATAATAATAATAGATATAAAAACAAGAATATCAGCAGGAATTTAGATTTAATAAAATTATTAAATAGTATGTTGAAAGTTACAATTTTCATAATAATTTATTACCGAATATAATTTCTTAATAAAGAAATTCACAAATGGTTTAGTTTAAAAGACTGCAGAAAACTGGAAAATTGAACTGACGGCTCTCAAAAATGATGAATAAAACATGCCTAAATTTATCATATTTCTACCAAACATTTAGAAAATATTGTCATAATTTAATAAGAATTAACTCAATTAGAAAAGAGGAAAATGATTGCAAATTATTGAAATTAGAAATGGTAAATATTTAGCAACGCCAATCTTTCTGCTTAAGGGGATTATGAAATCCCTTCACTCGATCTCTATAAAATTTCTATTCTCGTACAATTGGACATTTTTAACATATAGCTTATTATTTCCTTAACTGGTTATATTTCATCACTTACATTAGCCCACACAAAAACAACAGTGGGTAGACATTAAAAATTGTTGTCATTCTCATTAAGAGTCAATAAGAACGCCAATCGCTATGGCGAAGCACTCAATCAACTCTTATCCGTGTGTTCAAATAATTTTAAATCGATTCCAGCACATAAATAGGGGAAAACTTTCAATGACAAAACGTTAGAATAAATATATTATAGATCTAATCGAACCACTGAAAATATATTATATCAATTCAACGGATTCCGGGAAATCACTGGATACTGATTGGTTGATTAATAAATTGACATTTAGTGCGCCTTGGTGAAAGGATATCATGAAAGTGATAATGTATTCATAGGGTCATCTTTTATATTTATTATTTAAAAATTATTGAATCATTTGGAAAGAGGAAATAGAATTTCAACTTCTTTAAGTGATATTCCCAGAAGTAGTAATTAATGAGGTTAATTTGATCGGTTTTATGGAACCTATCTATGCAATGATTACGACAGAATATGTGAGGGTCAGCTAGCGATTGAATCCTTGCTATGATGATTTGCCAATGGAATTACCAAACGATATTTTTTATAAATAATCTTCATTAATAGAAAAATGACTATCAACATGCAGCTCTCTCACTTTAAAAAACTTACAAAATTATTAACTAATAAAATTGATATTTTTGTTGAACCTTTATTTCCTGTAAGTTCAAAACCGAGATAGGTCAACTAACATGTGACAAAGGAAGTCGGGAAATTTTGTAATTATCCAATCAAAAATTCTCGAATTGTCATTTAATAACAAATTGAAGGCTTTCTATTTTTGATCAATGGTGTAAATGAAGAGCTTGATTGATACCATTATTTATGATCAAAAAGCTATATTACTATTATATTGCCTCCATATTCTTTTAACTTTTTAATTTTTTGAATTAATTTTAATGTGCAATCTTTTAAATTTTTTATCATGTAAGCATATCCTATATCTAGTATGTTAGCTAATTCTAGCTACTTTTTTATTGAAACAATCACAATACTGTTATTTCTGTATGTTTTAATGCGTACGTTAAAACTTAGCATAGTCACAAAACTCAGACACAAACCTGCGATACACATTTAAAGATACACATTGGTAGAACAAGATGACGAAGTTAATATACCCACAACTACCATTGAAGATCATTACATTATCTGCTCCTATCCCAATGGCGTTTACATTGATCATATTTGCCGACAAAGTGGTCAAACAGTTAATGTTGTAAAGGAAATTATTTTTTTAAACGAGATAAAATCCCTTGCGACTTTAAAAAGTATAGTTTGTGATGGTACCAATATAAATATGGGAAGGAAAAATTGTATCATCTGTTTACTTAAAACTCATATCAACAGACCTCTTCAATGGTGTATTTGCTTGCTTCATTTAAATTAACTACCTCTCAGAGCCATTTGTACAACACTTGGTGGTAGTAAATTTGGTCCAAACTATCAATTGATGTGCATTCTCTATCGATGGTTGACTTTTCAAGCATAAACGAAGTGAACATTTAAATGTCTGACGAAATCATACAAGATCTCAATAAAGATCAGAAATATTTATATAAGCATGTAATGCGATTATTGGAGGGTTTTTTCACAGGTACTCCTACGGAAATCATCATAACAGGTGCCTCACAGTTGTCAATGGTCTGCTTCACTTTTATATGTCTACTGTGAAACCTACTAAAACTATGATGAAGCGTGTTCATTCAATAATAAAAGTTTACTGCTTTTGTGGATTTTTAATAAGTGTTGAAGGAGCACCGAATTTTTTCGCCATTATAAAATGTATTCAGACATTATCCTGATAAAATAGCAATTACCCAGAAATAATTGCAACGAAATTGTTATCTCATCCATCCTGAAAGTATCTTGTTGTCAACAATCATAGATGAAGGCATTGAGAAAGCAGTAAAGGCAGCTATGGAAATTGTAACTTACAGAAATGAAGACAATAATAATGTCGAAGGTGATTTTTCTCGATGACCCATTACTCTCAATTTCCATGCTTCAACTTATTTTGAAATTGGTTTTAAGATATCTTCTTCAATTTTACCTTATTTGAATAACTAAGACCTATTATTACAAGTTACAAATGGCACCATTCAGGTTCCTGATATTCCCTTCCATTCTCAAAATGTAGAATGCCTAGTAAGATTTACAAAGAAAGAGAAAACATCTCAGAATGATTGTTTCTTCCTCACAATCCAAACGAAAATAAATTAGACAGCAAAAAAGACTTCTTATAAATGTTTTATTTTTCATAGGTGTCATATATTAATGTGGTTGGTCTTCTTTACACAGGTCTATCAAAGTAAGAAAATAATAATAAAAGTTCCCCTCCTCCCAAACCAAACTGTAACGAACTGATGTACTACCGGGTGTAGCAAATTTTCTCACTAGTAACGATACGTAATTCAAAAATTTTAAAAATCGACTCACACTAATGTATATATAGTTTTATCAGAAAATTCTGATAAATATTTTTATAGTACTTAAGTTCTGATAATAACAAGTATCTATTAATAATTGCAAAGATAATATATTATTGTAAATATTTATATGTAGCTTGAAGATGGAGACATTACTAGTTTTATATATAGGTTGCAATTCATCAAAAATCCTACAAATGGGTACGTACGAACGGTTAACCGTCAACAATGCTGAGACAATATCATCTGATAATTGCTTAGATGATTCAATGCTCTGTATTAACAAAACAGAAAGAAAAAAAAGTGAAAAATACTAAATTTCTCACGCCCGACTGATTTTAATTATATAAATTGAGACAGAAAAATAAATTATTATAAATAATTCATATAGATGTCATGTAAATAATCGCAAATGAAATTATGAATTAAAATTTCATCTTAGAACATCTTGGAGTAAAATAGAGACAAATTCGGAAGTAGGTATAGTCGGTCTATGAAAGCTTCAATAAAGCAATAATTTGAGGAATTAGGGCGAAGGTCAGGTATTATTCAATTACTGATTCAGTCAACCAATATCCGGTCTGTTCCATTTGATTACCAAATATTTGTAGTATATCGTTTGTTTAATAAATTTAATACAACCTATGAAGACATGGTCACAATTTTTCAACCGAATTATTCTTTAAATTCTCATTTAATTCAAATTTGTGACCTCATAAATCTTTTGTCGTGTGGTTGAACCACCAAATATCTCAAGACAGAAAATCTGAACTGTATGATGGACGGTCCAGCTGTACAACTCGCATCTTTCTTTTATTCAACGTGGAACACTTTTGGCGGATTTTCTGTAGTTAGGTAGACATAATTTTCTTATTGTCCAATGCTTAAATTTGCATCTAAGTATAGTTATTTTTTACGCAAGTTAAGTATTTTTGGCGCTAATCATAATTAGAAATTTTAATACTCCACAACTTTTATGACTGCTTCAAAAAGCTTGGAGCCCGTTGACTTCAAGGAATCGATAAGATTTATAACTTCGTTTTTTATATTTCTCTAGAGATTCTCATAGTTGTAGTTTAGTAACATTTAAATAACATGTGGATGTTCAACAATATTATAAGAAAGTATTTTTTAATCAAATATTAGTTTTTTCTTCAAAGTAATAATGTTATTTGAATGTCATGAATATGAAGATAACGTCCATAAACAGGAAACCTGGCTATCTATTCTCATAATTATATCTAGCAACATATTAAAACAATAAAGAACAAATAATTCATGATTTATAGTTCAATTACAACCCACTAAGGTATACCATAAAAAAGGACATTAGGGACAAGATTCTTAATTAGAAACGATATGGACATTTCCAAATTAATAATTAATAAATGATAATCCCTCGGTAGAGATTGTGGAACTATTTACAGTGATTCAATTTCAACCCGACTCGTCTACAGAAAAATATTCCAACGCCATTAATCAAATTTTTTATCAATTTTCAAGCTCGACACATCAAAACCCCATAAATCTTTCGCAGATTGGGAAAACAGTGTGAAGGAAATTTAATCTGTATTTTTTTACTGCTTTTAGACTCTGAATATCAGTTACAAAAGAATCATAAACGAAACAACTGATGTCTGCTATTCAGCGATTCAGAACCGGGATTCCTATAGTAACGGAAATTACATTTTGAAAATATTTGTAAACATGAAGGCAGAAATTGCAAAAAATTACACAATATATTTGATACATTTAAATTATGTATCTGGTTTTATCATCGCTCTAGCGATACTCTAGAGAAAATTAACGGGACTAGATATGCAGCTCTTAATAGTGTTAGAAAATCTTGTAGCTAATTTGGATCTTTTAAAATATATATACAGCCTTGCCAGAAAGTCACCGAACACTCGTAAAAATGAATAATAATATTATTATTGTACAATAAACTCATGACAAGAATAGAGAATGTTGGGAAACTAATACTTTTATGGATTCAATGTATGGTCTAAGGCAGTGTCTCGATGTGATTCGGTTTACAAGTCCAGGATAATTATATTAATTTTAATCCAAAAACTGAAAGTTGTCCCATGAAATTTTAAAGTTTGAAAAGTTTAAATTGAAAAATATTATAAATAAAATCAACCAAATGACCATCTGATTCATGCGAACCGTATATGACTAAATCCTACCTGCAAATTAGTATATATATATATATGTGTATACTTTGAATGGTCTACTTACACCAATTAATATAAAAGCGCGGAACACTGACAAAATATTACCTGCCCCCAATGAGTGACCAATCACAAATTACTATAAATCTGTCGTAAACGTAAACAATGCCTTCTTATAAGCAAAGAAAATACCACGCGCAACAATAACAAGCCATAGAAACACTTTTATATTTGTATGTTTATATATCTGGTAACGGCTTTCTCATTGAATCATCTTATAAAAAAATTAATTGAGGTTTTTGATGATATGTATCTTAAATGCAAATTTAAAGATAAAATGTCATATTTTTCGCGGAACACGGGTTGAAGAGCCACTGACTTACGCCAATGTCGAGACTTAGAAGATAAGGAGTCATTCACTTGAAATCATAATTGTACTTGTTTTTTTATATTTCTTAATTCTTTCTTTTCTATTTATGTACAACAGACGTTTTCAAAGTGTAGGTCACGAAAGATTTTTTCAATATATACGTTATTTTGGATATTCTCATATAAGCTACTATTTTTACTCGGTTACTTTGAGGTTGTTCTAATAATTTTTTCTTTCTAAATTAACTATATATTAAATATAAAACAGAACTAGATAAATATGGGTTTTTATTTACTATTCCAACCTCTATTTACTAGTCGAGTGGGTCACAAAATGTTTCCATTTTTAAAAGTGGACCCAAATATCTTAAAGTTTGGAGATCTCTGTTGTATACTAATACTTCTCAGTTTCAAATATATAAATTTCACCCTTTACCTTTGAAGATAACTTATTTTCTAATAAATCATCGCAACTTATGTCAAAGGTTTTGCAGTGTCATCATGAGCACCGGTTGTCAAGTTTTGTTTATATAAAGATAACTAATTTCGTTATTGCTCTACAAGAATTACATGGTTTCATTTGCTTGTGGAATAATAAATATACTTCTGAGGCGTTCCGTAATTTATTATATGCATATAAGTAAATTTAATAGAGACCAAAATTTGTGAAAAAATAGTTTGATAACATACCTATTATTTTCAATAAGTAAAAGTGAACTGTATGAGTATTTCAGATGAAAACATGCGCCTCGAAATTAAGCTTCTATAACTAATGTCACAGGTAAAAGGGTTCAAAAAGCCTCAAAAGGAAAATATGAACGATTAAAATGCGCATTTACTTTGTGAATTTTGTCTGGAAGAAATGTTTTTATAGTCTGAAATCGTTGGAAGTATTGATAATAAACAAAAGTTGTGGAAAGTGATAAATCGATGCTTTTGAACAGCAAGTACAATCGAGGTCTTTGGAGAAATGAATATTTATTTTGTTGATCCAAAAGACCCAAATAATGATGGGAACAACGTTGAAAATATATAGCATTATGCCAATAAGACATTAGGAAGGCAATATATTTATGTGAAGAAATTCTAACACAAATAAAATATGTCGATTTAATCTCTATTCTAGTATATATGAAATACGGTTTGCGGGAAATATATTTCATTTTACAAGGCAGAACTCTGGTGAACGTAAACAGTTATCTACAAGAGATATATGTATTGTCAATTTATCCAGATAACTGTCAGTTTAGTAGTAGAAACTCGAAATTTGTTCAAATTCTTTCGATAAAATAGATTTTCAGTGGCTATTGCTGAGAAATTATGGAATGTTTTCCACTTTAATTTCTATCATTAATGCAAAGATCCACCATAATATCGTATGAAAAGAATCCCTAAAAGAGCAACAGCCAGTATATTCTTACAATAATTCCCATCTACGTACAATGCGTTGAATTTATGGGAAGATTGGTAGAATTGAAAAGTAAAAGAACTTCTGGTGTATCTCATGTTTGTGTGATTTCAAAGGTCAATTGCTTTTCATATTTTGACCTATCGACCTCCTCAATGACAAATAGATGTTATAAAGGAAGATGAGGGGAAAGGGAGGGAAGGAAGAAGAGGGAAATGGAAAGTGGAGGTGGAGGGGAAGGAAAGGGAGAGAAGGGGAGGGAAAGGGCAGGGAGGAAAGGAGAGGGAAGGAGAGGGAAGGAGAGTGAAGGAGAGGGAAGGAGAGGGAAGGAGAGGGAAGGAGAGGGAAGGAGAGGGAAGGAGAGGGAAGGAGAGGGAAGGAGAGGGAAGGAGAGGGAAGGAGAGGGAAGGAGAGGGAAGAAGATGGACGGAGGGGGAAGGAGAGGGAAGGAGAGGAAAGGAGAGGAAAGGAGGGGGAAGGAGAGGGAAGGAGAGGGAAGGAAAGTGAAAGGGAAGGAAGGCGATAGAAAGAGGAGTTGGAAGGGAGAGGATGAATGAGAGGGGAAATAGAATGGCATTGGAGGATACAGCAAAATATGCATATGGTTAATTTGACTAGAAAAGAAACAATCTTTTTTGTCACCAACGAATCTAATTTTATTTTCTATTTATTTATCATCATATTTCATAATATAAAACAAAATATTGATCATTAATCTGAAAAGAAATCGATAATTAAATGCTCTATATTTCGGATTAAATTTTATTTCTATTTGTTATGTGTATTTTAATTTTAAAAGTATTTTAATATTTAATTTCATTATTTTAAATTTTAAATTTCATTATTAATAAAAAAAATTATTATTTGTTTACTGAATTTCAATAAAAATATAAATTTCTAATTAACTTACATAATTAATTTCTACTAAATTTCATATTAATCAATTAACAATTATGAAAAAAAATTTTTAAAAAATGTCAACTTACCTCTCTAACAATCCCATGATTCTGTGAACCAACTGGTCTTATTAAATTGACATTTCTAAAAATGTCTTTCAAGCCGCTTCTCATTTGCAAAAGATTGCTTAAAAATTGAATTTCTTTATCTGATATGCCTCTCAGGTGATGATTTTTCTTAAATGAATTTGATTATAATAAAATCGCTTATTAATTTACCTTTGAATGTTCGTAACATCCTTCTGAACAAGCTTTTAGATAGACGATAAAAATTAAGCAAATAAATGATATCAGTAAAATACTCATCTAATTCAAATTCAATTTGAAGAAAATATAATTAAACTTTAAAATACCGAAACTGTAATTATAATCCAATACTTTTTCAATGAATCAAACACACAGACAAAGCACACATTCATCTATTTAAACACACGTAAAGCCCGAACATTGGATCAGTGTTTCTCCACAAATGATATACTTTATGATTATAGCTCTAAATATTTATAAATTTATTAGTGAAATCTTTAATTTTGCATTATATATATTACCTATTTATATAATTGTTAAATTCTAAAAAACATGATTAATATTCACAGAAAAAATAATAGTATAGTGTGTTAGTTAAGTATGTTTCTATTTTTAGTATGTATGCGAAGCAATTGATAAGTACGTATGTATAAATTTTTTGGTAAATTTTTGAATTAAGTAATTATTTTCAAGGCTGAAATTCCTTTTTGGATTTATTAAAAGATATTTTTTATAATAACAAATAAAGTTAGGTGATGTATTTATTAATAAATTATTAATTTATTAAAATATCTAAGTAGTCGTTTTAATTTTTTGAAAATTTTGTCTTTAATCTTAGCTTATAGTTAACTATCGAATTAATATTGCAGAAGAAATTTAAATTTTGTAATCTATATACTATATAAAGTGCTGGGTTTGGATAGGGTAAACTTTTAAATGTTGATCTCATTTCTTTAATTCGAAACCACATAACTTAATCCGCTTAGGTGATACTCGTCATTATGTTACGTTGGTACTGCAACAATTTATTAAAAGTTTAACGGAAAGTAAGTTGTGGTTTCCACAACTGCTGAGCGTGACGCTCTATAGTTCAAATTGATCGATAGGATGTCTCTCATTGTATTTTCTAATAAGATGTGATACCTTAGTCAAATCATCTAATACGTACTCATAATTCAGATTAACCCTCCTAAATTGCTTCAGATTAACCCTCCTAAATTGCTTCAGATTTTCCCCTAAATCATTCTTACTTACTCCCTAGGGGGTTTTATGAAATAATTTCGAATTTAAATGCTCTACAATTTAATCAATTATTATACAACGCTCAAAATAAGAGTTAGTAAATTATAAAATATTTTATAACTGCAAAAATTTTGCATGGAATATTTTGATTTTCTCTTATTAAAGATTTCCAATAACACATCGAAGTGAAATTTACCCCTATCGATTGCATAATTATTTTAATATCATTTTTCGAAATATGTCTCGTAAAAGTGCCCCATGACTTTCAGGTTTTTATGGTATAGGAATTCCAAAATTATTGACCTAATTATTAATTAAATTGTTGGGTCGCTTTGAAAATGTTGGCAATGTCTAAATAAATTAAAACGTGATCAGTTGTCAAGACGACCACGTGACTATTAGTGCAAACCCATTGTATAGCCATAATGACAGACCATGCTGGTACTTTATACAGTGGCTGATTGTGAGCAGACAGGTGAACTTGGTTACCAAGACTAATCTCTGCTGGACACCCATCTGTGTTGCTAGACAGCTGATAAAAGAACTGATGTCTGTTGAAAAGTAATTTCTATACTACTATCAGGTAGATCTGGTACGATGACAAAAGAGTGGGTCCACATAACTCCAATCATTTGGATATGAGAAAAGTATTAAATTATGAAAATGAACAAATGTACAATTAAAAAAGGTACAATTCCTCTACATATTCACAGATACATTATTGTTCATGTGGACTTGGCTTCAGTATTATCAAGAAGGTCGTCGAAGTTTATGAATACATCGTTCGTTTTTATCGATAGGATATGAGACTTTGAACGAGGTCTACAAGGGTTCTTCAGTAAAGTGGGCGTTGCCGATAATGGAGATTCAGTTGTCACCGCACTGAGATCTATGAATATGATCGACGGAGGACGACGAGGATGACGAAACGGACGAGGAAACGGATCGATTTGAGTCTGCGGCTCGACGACTGGGAGCGGCTCGACTGATTGGAGTTGCCTCGGTCCCCGTTAGATTATGTGCTGGAATAACATTATGTCTTTCGGCCAATGGCAGGTTCGTAATCCTGAGGTGCAACTCCACCTGAATGTATATTTGATGAAGAGTTTGGCTTTTTTCGTTAATCTCAGTAATTAACCTGTCTTGGCACCGTTCCAATTTTTGGATTTTCTTCTGAACCCCTTTAATTAATTCTAGGGAGAACCAAATCCCTTCGAGGCTATGGATTTTCTCTTTGAGTAATCCGACCTGTCTTGTTGACACTAAATTTCATCTTTGTCACCACACGAGTAGAAGGGTTGTAAGGATTTATGAATTGTCTGTATTATTATCTAGAATTCAAAGTAAAAAGAGATTAATCACTTTATTTGTGTTTAGACGAAAAGGAAAATCCTTTTCGGATGGAGAGGGAAGAGTAAGGTAGAATATGTGATCACTGATATAACGATAGTTAATGATAACGATGACAACGACGATAGTAGTCTTCGTGATAGTAATAATAACAATAATAATAATAATAATAATAATAATAATAATAATAATAATAATAATAATAATAATAATAATAATAATAATAATAATAATAATAATAATAATAATAATAATAATAATAATAATAATAATAATAATAATAATAATAATAATAATAATAATAATAATAATAATAATAATAATATGTGTCGGTATTACTTTATCCTGAAGGTTTCAGTGAATTCAAGCATAATGTCCTTAAACGTGTAGATAAGACTACATTTAGGAATGCTTCAACGTCTTGCAAGGTAGGTAGTATGTTCACTAATAAGTCTCCAACTCCAGTTGGTCTGTGTTCAGAACTCGTGTATCAATTTTCATGTAATGGTGTAATATCACATACATTGGAGAAACTGCTCATCATCTCTGCACTCGAGTTCTTGAGCATTGTCGACAGAATGGATTGACCCACATTAGTGATAAATTTAGGAAGTGTGCCAGTAAAAAAAGATATTTCTGATTTTAAGCTCTTTTCGAAGAGATTGAGTAATTACTGGGAACGAGTAACGTTCGAAGCGTTGTTAATTAGATCTTAAAATCATATAATTAATATTCAAAGTCCCCAGTCTATAGAGATTTGAATGTATTTAAATAATTCAACTTGTATATTTAATATTTGTGATGATGTTGTTGTTTGTAAATTTTTTTGTATAAAAGCAATTTTTAATTTTTAAATTTAAATTTATTTTTTATATTAATTTTAAAAAAGATTTTTCATATGAGAATAATTTTAACAATTTTGCGCGTTTTTAAAATTAAATACTCCCTCTGTCCAAAAATGATACTCCAGTTTGACTTTAAATCGTAATTTCTTATACGTAACAGTGATACCTAAAATGCAGTTTGTTATTTGTTCAATCAATAAAATAAAATTATTTAATGTGCTTTTACTGTAAAAGGTTTTACAAAACCGTTCAATTTTTTATATTCTCTATTGACAATAATTTTGGGAAAAAGGCTAAAATGCAACTGGAGTATCATTTTTGGACAGAGGGAGTAATTTTTATATATTTAAAAAAATATTTTTCAAAAAATTTTATTAAAATATATTTTGATACAGTCTGATTACGATTATTAGTTGTTAAATTGTTTGAATATTATTATTTTCATCTAGTTGTGATTAAAACGATTGTTAGTCTGAAGAATACTGTTAAACAGTCGAAATATATAGCAATGTTATATTTTAATATGCTTAGTTGGCGATTTTCTATTAATAATAATAATAATAATAATAATAATAATAATAATAATAATAATAATAATAATAATAATAATAATAATAATAATAATAATAATAAAGTGATAATTTAAGCATTTTGCTGCGAATAGTGTATTTAATGAAAATAATTTCGACTATAAGATATTCCTTATCATTCTCCTGGAATTTAGCATTCTCCTTCCCGAACAAACTTCTGGATCTTTCTTTTATTTCCTTTTTCTTACTTCTCATTGGTTCAAAATATAATATAATGAAATACTTTCTTTTTCTGAATTTTTAAAAAATTTTATTTAAAATTAAAATTAAATATCCTTTAAAATTCAAAATGAAACACCAACCAAAATTTAAAATTTTTTAAAGCTTCTATAATTAGCCCTTTGAAGCCTACATTAATAAAATCTTTTAAAATATTTATAAAATAAAGCTTCCAATAACTATTTATATATGCGATTTAAATATTTTAATAAATGTGTCTATTAGGATACTCATTCGTTACAACATTAATATCTGTTTGCAAATCACTAGATAATTCCATAAATTTTATTTAATAAATTATACACTAAAAACTTATCTTCTCTTTTATTTCTTATTTAAACAAATTTCAATCTTTCTTTTAAAATATTTTTCGATAAAAATATTTTTAAAAATGCTAAATTTCAATCTTCTTTTTAAAATATTTTACGATAAAAATATTTTTAAAATTTAATAAAATTTCTAATAAAAACTTTTAGAATCTTTCATCTTTCTCAATTTTGATTTTTATTCCTATCTTTTGAAAGCACATTTCCTAAAATTTTTATATTATTTTAATTATTACTTTTTTTAATTTTTTATATTATCAGTTATTCTCAAGGTCAATGACAACAGATCAAATTCATGATTTCATTGATTTCTTCTTTAGTGTTGATTGTTGTCCGTCTGTTTATAATGAGAATTGCTTCTTTGAATCTGACAAATGGATATTTTTTCTTTTTATTTTTGGTTGGCATTGTTGGAGATGTCTGTTTACTGAGGATTTTCCCCCAGGATCTAGGTGTTCTTTAACTCTTTGGTGCAAGGTCCTGAGTGTACTTCCAATGTATATTTCCTTGTGTACATTACACGTGATGCAATAGACGATGTTTTTTCTCAAGCACATATCCTTCGTTGTCTGGCAGTTTTCCATATTGCAATTGTTTTCTTTATTTGTGTTGTTTTCCTGAGCTTTTCTCAATGTCCAAGATTCTCTCCGAATTGGAAGACCGGTGCGTTTAAATTCTTTCAGGATCTTGAAGTCGAGTTTGTCACTGATGAATGGGATATTAAGATAGAAATACTTCTTCTTTTTTTTGTTATCTCCCTAGATCTTTTTGGAGTATAATTCATTCTTTAAATGTCCTCACTTTGATATCCGTTTCTGTGTAGGATTTTATTGAAATTTGATTGCTGTTTAAAGTTCTCATTTTCTTCAGTGCATCGATTGGTTATCCTTTGTTTCTCCTCTTTTATGACATGTACTTTCTGTAACTATGGAAGCGCTGATCTTTGGTGCATAAATATTTCTTTGCAAGCTAGTTTTCTGTAGAACCCGTATGTTGGAGTATTTGTTTCCATCCATCCATCGTCTTCCGGATATTCGATTTCAAACTTAATATCTCGGTGAGCCGCATTGAATGTATGAAATATTTTCTCCACTTCTTTTCTGCTTTTGGTCGTGATAAAGATATCATCTACATATCTTGCGTAGAAACCGATGGGTTGTTGGTCCTAAGTGTCTGTCGTTCGAGGTTATCCATAAAGATGATTGATAGCAATAGTGATATGCTAGAACCCATAGGCAGATCTTTAACTTGTTTATAGATATTTTGTTCAAAGGTGAAATAGATGTTCTCGAGGATAACAGTAAGAAGTTTGGTGATATTCTCGGTATTCATTTCTCTTATTAACAAGTTGCTTTCTCTTAATTTCTATTCTAAACATTGAATAGCATCTTTTGGTTTGATAGATGTGTAGTGTAGGGTTTCTCATTTCCCGCCAAATAATGAATCCCAGGAAACGAGAATATTTGGAAGATGTTCCCGAGAAAACCGGGAAACCCGGGTTATACTATCTACTAATTAAAAAAAAATTTGAATTTAAAAAAACATTTAATATATTCATTTTTTTTCATTACACCAGAAAACTTAATTACTAATAGAACAAAAAAAGTTATTTATCAGCACAGTTTTTAAAATGAGTTCTAAGACAAACTAGTGCATTAACTGATTTATCGTTGAGTCTTGTCCTAAGTTTATTGACAAATAGGCCAGCAGTCGAAAATACTCTTTCACTCTCCACTGAGGTTGGTTTAATGCAAAGAAGAGCATCTAAGAGCATCCTCAAATTTTTTGTTAATTTTCCACTGGCTATAAATAAATTAAATTCGGTTAATATAGTCCTATATTCTTTATCTCCGGTATTTTGTTTTTTGGTGCTCATATTTATAGCACTTTCAAGCTTTCGTTTCAAAACATTTGCTGGCATTTCTGATTCTATATTAATTTCCGTATCGGAAATTAATACACTATCTTCATTTTCAAGCTCAACGGTGTCTTCAATGATATAAACTGGAAATAGGCGGTGTAACAATTCTTTAGATAATTTAATCATTTCAGATTTCGACGACATTTCAAAAAAATTATCATCTTGTTTAGAATACAATAAATCTGGATTATTTAGGTATTTTACCAATAAAATTAAAATTTTTGGTCTTCGAGCAGGGTTGCCAGATTTTGAAAACATCATGTGGGAGTAACGAAAAAAAAATATTTCGACTGCTCTTTTTTTAGTTTATTTTTTTTATACAGAAATTAAAAAGATACATAATTCAAATGCTATTGAACAAAAAAAATTAAATCAATAAAATAAAACAAACAAATAAAAAATAAAAAAATTAACAAAAAAAAACAAAAATAACAAAAATAAATAAATAAATAAAATAAAATAACAAACATAAAAATAAAACTAAAAATAAATAAATTAGTTATAATACCAAAAAATTTTATAATAGTTTTCAGAATCTTAATATTTTTCAGATCTGGCAGCGTTTTTTATAATTAGTTGAGCATTTTCTGTTTTGAGAAATTCAATAAATTCTTTACAGGACATTTTAAAATTTTCTTTTACCATTAATTCTGCTTCAAGGTTTTGCAACAACAATTTATTTCGTTCCTTGCGCCAAGCGGTTGTCATCAAGCTGAATATCCTTTCGGGAGTTGCATTGGTATGAGGAATAGAAAAAATAATGCATACTATTTTATATAAATTTGCTGAGTTTTCATGAACTTTAAAGAATTTTACCCATTTTTCATCAGGTAATAATGTGTTCAGTTTTTCTCTTTCTGTATTTATAAAATAATTTAATTTATGAATTTCTTCGAATAAAATATCTTTATCAATATTGCAAATATTAAATTTTTCAATTATTGCTTCTATTTTATTATATTGAATTGATTCTTTTAGACTTAGTGGTTTTAAGATTTCGAATTTATTATTTTCGAAATTAAACCATTTTTGGAAATAAGTTATTGCCACATTATAAAATGAATTTGCTTCTATTTCAAATCTTTTTATGACAGAATCATTATCACATTTTTGTAATATTGTTCTTGCGATTGAGCCGTAAAATTGTTGCTCTTTTCTGTTGATTAACGATTGTCTGACTTCATCCATTATATCATATATATCTATTATAAGAACGTTGTTGGTTTGTAACTTTTTTAAAGCGGGCTGAAATATTGAAAATGTGTTCATAATAAATCCTAGATAAGCTCTAGAAAGCTCATCTTCAAAAAATAATCGTATTCCAACAGATATTGAATTTTGAGACAAAAAATATGATTTAATTGGTTCAAAATTTTTCAATAACCTTTCAACAGCAGGTAAAAGGCTTAGCCATCGAGTTGGAACGTGGCGTAAGATTTCCGACCATTCTACTTCGGCCCATTCAAAAAAATCTTTTAATGTAGTGGTTTTTNTAACCTTTCAACAGCAGGTAAAAGGCTTAGCCATCGAGTTGGAACGTGGCGTAAGATTTCCGACCATTCTACTTCGGCCCATTCAAAAAAATCTTTTAATGTAGTGGTTTTTTTTTGTTGACGAGCTAAACTCGTTATAAATTTTTATGACTATTGAATCAATATCAATTTTCAGTTAGGTTGCGGCTTTTTTTCGCAGTGTTGTGCAGAATATGACTATTACATCCAATCGGAATAATTTTAGAATTAGCTTTTTTTAATTCCGTAAAATAGTGCACCTGCATAAAAGTCAATTGTTACTTTGGTTTCAAATATTTTTAAATAAAACAAGAAGTAGTTTTGAAATATTTATTTTCAATTATTTGTTGATAAATGTTTAAAATAATCCCGGGAATTTAATTTTTTTCTCGCCAAATCGGGAATAGATATTTTGGTGGATTTCCCGGAAAATCGGAACGAGAAATCCCTAGAGAGAAACTCTAGTGTATAGTGATACGACATCAATACTGAATTCTCTATTTATATTATCTATTTATTTATATAATTCATTCCTTCTAGGGACCCCATTGATTTTATTTTATTATAGTTGAACTCGTCTCATTATTCGGCGTCCGCCCATACCAGTTTCCCCCGGAAAAAAATTCAGTTTTAATTTTTTGATTTTTTTTTTAATTAATATTTTGTACTTTAATTTTTTATTGTGAATTTGATGTTTTTATTGATTTTTCACCTCATTTTGTACTTCT